>CALNXI010004851.1:0-20935 GCA_942486025.1 Porites evermanni | reverse complement strand
CGAAAATTTCTCATTCAGCCGAGAAGAAGATAGTCTGTTTTTATCATCCAAAGAATCTGAGTGTATCTTGAAAGAACAAGAGGTAGTTCGCGAAGAAGAGAGGGAGGATGCTGCAAAATCAACAGAAAGTTCCACGGGTACTGAAGATATCACCGTAGAGAAGGAAGAAACAGGCATTGACACGCTTAACGACCAAGATGTGGAAGAACCTTTAAGGTCGGCAAACAAGGAAAGATATAATCTGCAGCGAAACTGTTCTCCTTGTAGAAAAACGCAAAGCGACCTTCCCTTGAATCAAGAACTTAAGTCAGTAGAGGACCCGGCGCGGCAGCCAGGGGAACAGCCAATGGACAGGCAAAAAGAGCTGCAAGAAGATGATGCTGTGAATGGTGAAAAATTGGTGGAACAAGAAGTCGGTGACAAAACAGAAAGCGTCATAACGATAACTGAAAAAGATACCTTTGAAAAGACTGGTCAAGCTGCTATGTTAGAATCCCTGCACAACTTCAAAGTAGCGTTGGAAGATTTCAAGGTAAATCAGCGGCGCAGGAAAACTTTTTCTGATAAGTTTGAGAAGCCCACCAGTTGGCAAGCAGACGTCGACGAGCCTTGCAAGGAAGGGAAGGTTCCGATGCAAGATGATTCACAAGGAAAAAAAGTACAAAAGAAAGCTCCAGAGGGTCATGAAGAGAGAGCTGCGCATCTGAGCAAAATGCAGGATCATAATCACAACGATGACTCTTCAACTGGAGGTCAATCGGTGCTTCAAGCAACCGGTGAGAATGAGGTGCCCAGCCTTGACAAGTCCAAGCACGAAGATTCTAACCTTGAAGAGTCTGTTAAATCCAGCCCTGAACATGGAGAAAGGCTAAAACAGAAAGAGGCATCGTTAATGAGTTCCATGATCAGACGGTTTTGTTGTTGTCTTAAATATTAGATAGCACGGTCATGTTATGTTTCTGCAACAAAAATCCACTGGTATAGATATTTCCTTGTTTAATCTAGAATACGCATCCCTAATCGAGACCGCAGAATATAAAGTAACGCGATACAGAGGCGAAAGTAAAAGTTTTCAGTTTCACAAGCATCTTTAAACTTGCAAACATGAGCGGCTTTCAAATTGTTTTGATAAGCAGGTATAAAGTTACCAGCTTTCTTTCTCTTTTTTTTAATACGAGGTACTGGCTTTTTTTCTAGTGTTCTATGCCATTTAAAACTATGTTGGTTGGCTGGTTGTAAAGACGAAGTATAAATCCCAACTGAAAGACCTCTTAGAAAGGATATTCAGTTTCGGGCTTTCCTCCAGGGACGTTGATGTTTCACCAATTATAGATACTATGAAAAACTAGTATGCATATTAACTTTTATGGAGCTGAAAATTGTTTTTCTTATGAGTGTAGAAGTGTTTTGTGTTCTGTAGTTTTCATGATTTTGCATTGAACTTTCGAAGGCGAGAGTCATTTTCGAAGTTTAGATAACGCCCCGTATGTATTTTAGAAGTTTTCAAGTTTAAACGTCTACGTAACGGATATTTTGAAGCTTTATCGTAGTTTGTTGCGGTAGACATACTTGGGTGTACTTTCTAAACCTTTTTTTAATTTTGAGACCTCAATGTAAGCTTACGGGCTTCCAAAAAGCCTTCTCTTTGTCACGGTAATGGGTTCAAACTTGTGTAGAAGTTGGGTGTTTTAGTTAGTGCAGAGCTCGTATTAAGCACGTATCCGTTATTGTCAAAAGAGACTAATCGGCTTAGCTGTTACTAGACCGTCTAGTTCGGAGAGTCAGCCTGATTTTAATCAAGGCAAGAAAATGTAGATAGAGAGTTGGACCCTGTTTGCTCAGTGCACAGAACTGTAATCAAGCTTTTAAGTCTCAATATGGCGGAGACTTTGCTGTTATTTTTTAGGATGAATCAGTAACTAGTCACTTTTATAAACGGCAAAATAGGAAATTTTCGCACTTTAATAGCGCTTAAGAATAGGACTGGCTGTAACATATCGTTTAGTTACAGATTAAAGCTGAGTTGGACCAATATTCAGTATGTTACTGTCTCCGTGTCGGAAAATTTTTTCCTAGAGCGGACTCTTCCACAGATTTTTTCAAGTTTTGATAAAGACCAGTTAACGAATATTCATTGTCACTGCTTGAAATTAGAGAACGTCTTCAAATTAGGAAATTCTTGACACCAGTTTTGAAGGTGATACGTTAAAAGCGCGAGAAGATATTGCTCCACAGTGATGTTTGTATGGCGGGGGCACGAACTTGTCCCCTCCAAACAAACGTTGTAAAATTCGGTGACGTCGCGTTAGTTTTGAACAAATCACATTGAAACTTGGCATCTTTACTAATGTTTAGACGTTCTTTTCAGCTGTATTGACGGATTTTCGCTAACTGATGCCAGTCAAATTTGAAAAAACNGACCGTCTAGTTCGGAGAGTCAGCCTGATTTTAATCAAGGCAAGAAAATGTAGATAGAGAGTTGGACCCTGTTTGCTCAGTGCACAGAACTGTAATCAAGCTTTTAAGTCTCAATATGGCGGAGACTTTGCTGTTATTTTTTAGGATGAATCAGTAACTAGTCACTTTTATAAACGGCAAAATAGGAAATTTTCGCACTTTAATAGCGCTTAAGAATAGGACTGGCTGTAACATATCGTTTAGTTACAGATTAAAGCTGAGTTGGACCAATATTCAGTATGTTACTGTCTCCGTGTCGGAAAATTTTTTCCTAGAGCGGACTCTTCCACAGATTTTTTCAAGTTTTGATAAAGACCAGTTAACGAATATTCATTGTCACTGCTTGAAATTAGAGAACGTCTTCAAATTAGGAAATTCTTGACACCAGTTTTGAAGGTGATACGTTAAAAGCGCGAGAAGATATTGCTCCACAGTGATGTTTGTATGGCGGGGGCACGAACTTGTCCCCTCCAAACAAACGTTGTAAAATTCGGTGACGTCGCGTTAGTTTTGAACAAATCACATTGAAACTTGGCATCTTTACTAATGTTTAGACGTTCTTTTCAGCTGTATTGACGGATTTTCGCTAACTGATGCCAGTCAAATTTGAAAAAACCGTGGAAGGGTCTTTTGATCACCGCCTTTCCAATAGTAACGTCAAAAACTATTGCTGTGTTGCTTTTTCGAAGATTATTACTGACTTTTGCAGCCTTTAATGTGTGAAAGAAATCCCCCCGGGGTGGGGTGGGGGGTGAAATCATCCTTTTACTGAACCTTAACCGATACTGCATCCCTCGGGTGGTGGAAGACCATTTCGGCCGGAAAAACTATGGCGCATTTACTTAAGTATCGACCAGTCTAGGCGGTTTACGGCCTTAAACTGAATAGCGACTATATAATGCTAGATTATTCTTAATGCGCGCTGGGCAGAAGCTCGAAAGACCTCTATTGTGGAAACTGTACATCAAAGTCAAACTTAGGATTAGCCTCTAAAGCTCTCTGAACTACAAAGTGCGTCAGCTGCTAACAAATATCACAGTGTATTACCAATGGACCAAATGACCTCCTGGAAAATTAAGATGGGTTGGGGGAGGGGTTGAGGCGTGATTCCCAAAACCTTTACCCTATTCAAATAAAGTATACGAATTTTCGTTCCCAAAATATATGCACACAAAAATAAACTGAATAAAAAGAAGAACTAATCTCAGACCCTGGTTATACAAAGCACATAACATGAAATAATCAGTCGGAAGATGAAAAGAACAATTCGATGAATAATTTGCAAAATGATCTTCATGCATGATTTTGCAGCCGACAGCCGGTCAACTCTATAGCCTTGTTAGGGCTGTTTACTGAGCTCGTTTTCTTGTAACACATACATTATCTGATTTAGCTGAAAAAGAACTGTGGGCAGATAAGGGAAGAGAAACGAGATAGAAAGGACAAGATTACTGAAAATAGAGGTTGCTACGCTTGCCTTTTCCATTGACAGTTTAGATAAGAGAACAAACTCAGTAGAACTGCCCTAAAAAGGCTCTAATGTTTACCAGCTTTACAGAAAAAATTCTCTCTGACGCCTTTAATTTGATTTTGCAATGCTAACGTACTTTTCAACGCCAACATTTTTGTTAGAGCTCGGTTAAAAATAAACGAAATAAAAGCCATTTTGCAATTTTTTCTTTTCATCCTCCGACAGATCATTTTTACGTCTTTAATTATGTCTTATTTTCATTAATCTCCGAAAGTTTGCCCTCAACGCAACCCACTGAGCGACTTTATATCTAACCTTCGTGTAAGCGTTTTTTTTTTATTATTTCCTTCCGGGTACAATAAGGGTAGAACTGTCAGCTATTAATTATATTTTGTGTCCTGACCGTTTCTACTCTTTCAAGACTAGTCTATCAAATACTTTGGCGAGAGCATTCTAGTGAAAGCTTGTTAGTAGTTTTGTTCGCATCAGTTCATTTTAGATGCGAAGAGTATTTTTTGCATTTTGGGAATTTTCTGTGGATTTTTTCCACTTAGTGTAGCAAAACAATTATAATGTTGTGCAGCTTTCACATCCAGAATATGCCCACCATAACACGTTAGATAACTCAAATAATTGATAGAATTAATACCCACTTTTCACCGCCAAAACAAATTAATTACAGCAAAGGCGTGATTCGATATTAGTTTGACAAAAAAAGTTACCTAAGCTAAGTGCCAGCCTTCAGACCTGTCAAGTTATCCAAAGTAGATGAGCAACGACCTCAGTGCAGGCTCTCACCGGAGTCTTGCAAGTTTCGATAGAACTACAAAAATTGGGGGGGAAAGGATAAATTGATAATTTTATATTAGACAAAGTGCTAACTGGTGTTATAAAAAGGGATCATACAAGACATGAAAATGTTGTACGTGTAAAATTAAATTAATTTCAGTCTCATAATTAAGAACTACAAAGTTGCGAAAATACAAACATCTTAGGCTTTTTAAATAATCGGGTGAATTATTCCTCACGTATGAAAGTGGAGGGTCCCAGGAGACTAGCTTTTCAAAAAACTAACCAATTAGTTATTTACAACCAAGCTATTCTCGAGGACAAATTACGTAAAGTGCATCAACCATGATTTTATTTATGCTACATGATAACAACAACAATTTATGGTACCAGGCATAACAAAAAGTTAAAGTGAATTTACAAAAGAATAAAGGTAAGTTCAAGTTCAATTGTAATCAATTAATTACATTAATTAATTTACTTATTTATTAGTCGGGCAGCTAGTGGCAGCTGCGACTTTCAATCAATCAATTAGTTTTTCATTTGTATATTAAAGAAAACCGACTCACTGAAGTAACTAAAAAGTTGAAGGTGGAAGAGATCCAAAATATACACTAAATATCTGGCTTAATTAAGCGGTCTTTCTTTATATCATACCACTGAGGCCAAAATAGTAAAGAAAGAAACTGTGGCTAACCAAATCCAGCCAGCAAATTCAAAAATTACGACCCAAGCTTAAAGAGCCTAAGAAATCTAGTTCATATGACGAAGAGCTGGGAGGATTGTTCGCATGTCCTCCAAAGCCAACAGCCAAATGTTTAACATGAATAAAAACTCCGGACGTAAATTCAGCCTTTATATTTAACTCTGATAGTTAAGATGCTGATTTAGAGAAGGTCATTAGAGGGTTTGTTCAGTACCTCTCTACACAGTCCATCTGAAGCCTGCTTGTTATGTTGACAGGTAGTCTTAAGCTTAGCCAAATTAAAAACACGTGCCAATAAGCTCAAGGTGAATTTAAACCAATTCCGCGCGAAGTAATGTAAAAAATCAGTGACGCCAGAGCAAGGTGAAGGTAGGAAATTTTAAGTGTTGCTTTTGTGACATCCTAGCTTAGTTTATGACCCTTTTTCTCATGAACAATACGCACTCAAATCAACCTTCATATTTAACTGTGGATTTCACAATGCCATCGGTAGTACATCTTTGTACTGTCCACTGAGAAGGACTTTCACGCACTTGATTCTAGTCGTGTAGATTTACGTCTTAGGTTACTTTGGGGCTTGCCAGCCTATCAGCTAAATAAGCTGCAAAGGATGCAAAATGTTACAGCTAGGACAATAAAGCTATCCATAGCTTAGCTCCTTTGTGTATTCATTCATTCAGGAGCGTTTTTATTTCCAAGAAGCCGTCAAATACACTTAAGCCCCCAATTGTGATAGGCTGTTACTAAACTTACTGTACCCATTACAAGAGATTTTTCCTTTTCAGTTAAGCTGTTCCTCAACTATAAAACACGTTTCCTTTTTGATAAGAGGTAGCCCCTCTTGTAACAATAGACAGAAAGCATTACTGAGGACATTCTTATTCTAGAAAGTTTACTAATTTAATTTTTATAGCAGCAAACGTCTTTATTAGGGAAGACACCCATAATAGGTAAAAAATTTGTTTTATCTGCGCGCAAGCACGTATGTACTTAAGGAGGACCTGATACTTTCTCGCTACAAAAAGTTCCTATTTACATACATTTTCCCTGATATTAGTAAATATTTTCAGTGAGGCGAACGATTAAGCCACGTAACAACGTTTCAACGTTCAGATATACCACAATAAAAAAGCGCCTTGTTCCTTCGCAGTAGGGTTAGAATAAAACTATCGTCTATTTTCACTTCTTTTAGTAAAATTTGATCCAAAGTTTTCAGATAGTTCGCCTATTTCTTACTCTTGAAAAGAGTGAAACGTTCCGCCATTTTGAAGTCACAACCAAAACAACTCAACCTCGTAACCGGGTCTACTAGGTTAAGGGTTTAATAATCTACAACTTTGCTGCACTTTTGACGTCATCAGTTCAATACGACAAAATTCTTCCATATTTGGTAGACAATAACTGGTTACGATGAATCATGCGTGTGATTTTAGCCAATCAGAAACGGAGAAATGTTTTGAATGAATAATATAAGATTTATAAGCTGTTCAATATCTTCCACGTTTTCAGAAAAGTTATGTAGTCAAGTAACATTATTGGCCATCAAATAGCATGTCATCTTTAGATTTTTCCGTCGAGTGCTAGTGGTCAGTTCTTAAATAGTCCACCGAGGTTCAGGAAGATTGTTAGGGAATAGGTAACTCTCTGTCCGGAAACGTAACATGTACAACTTGACAATCAACAGGTACAGGAGCAAGAAGAGCTGCAGGAAGATTACGCTGTAAACGATGGTAGTTCGTTAAAAGAACAAGTAGTCAATGAAAAAGCAGAAAGCAGTGAAACAATTACCGAAGAAGATGCTTCTGTTAGAGTAAATAACCGAGAGATAACTAATTTTGATGAGCTGGGAAAATCCACCTGTAAGAACAAAGACATGGAAGAGCCAATCATATCAAACTACAAGGAAGGCGAAATTGCAAAGCAGGGTGATTCTCAAGAGAAAAAAGTCCACGAGAGAGCTCCAGTGAGGCATGAAGAGAAAGTTGTGCAACCCAACAAAATGTTGTATCATGGTCGACATGATAGGAATGATGACCCTAAAAACAAAGAACAGACAGTGCTGAAAGAAACTGGAGAAAGTGAAAGGTCCAAGCCTGAAGTTTCTATAATTGAAGAGCCTCTGAAATACAGCCTTGATAGTAAAGCAGGTTTACTCGAGTACCCTGAAAGGCACCAAGGGACAGCGCAGGAGAATGATCAAGGCAGACAAGACAAAGAGGAAACTCCATTGGGTGCTGAAGAAAAACTTGTGTATCTCGAAAAAATGCAGCATCGCCAACGACAAGACCAGCACGACGACTCTTTGAACAAAAATCGATTATTGCTGCAAGAATCTGAAGGAAAAGAAGAACTTAACCGTGAAGAGTATGAGTTTGGAGGGAGTAAGCTTGACAAGGGTCTGGAATGCAGTTCTGACTACAAGGAAAAGTCCATCGAGCACCCTGTGAGGCAACAAGGTGAGAAGCAAATAGAGGAGCAGCAAGATGACGCTGTGAAAGCTAAATATTTGGTGGAACAATCAGTTATTGACAAAACAAAAAGCAGCGAAACGATAACTGAATTAGGTGCCGCTTTTAGCGTAAATAACCCAGGGATAACTAGTTCCGATGAGTTAGGAAAATTTACCGGTAACCAAACAGACAAGAGGGAGTCAATTCTTCCCAAATACAAACAAGGAGATGATTCTCAAGGGAAACAAATGCAAGACAAGGCTTCAGAGAGTCGTGAAGAGAAAGTTGTGTATCCCAACAAAATAAAGGATCATGCAAACGTCGAAAAGTCAGCGCTGAAAGAAGCTGGTGAAAATAAACACCCCAAATCTAAAGTGGCTAACATCGAAGAGTCTCTGAAATCCAGCCCTGATTACGAAGACGATTACCAAGAAGATTATCAAGTCAAGCGAATTCAAGAGACAGCTGTCGTGGATCAAAAGGAGCAAGTTGTGCATCCTCGCGAAATACAGAATCACGATCGCGAAAATGACAGTACCAATGAAAATCCTTCAGCGCTGCAAGGAACTGGTGAAAAGGAAGAACGCAAGGGTGATGGGTCTGAGCGTAAGGAACATTTTACATGCAGAAATGACTTCCAAGAAAGTTCACTCGAACAGCCTGAAAAGCAACAGGTACGGGACCGAAAAAAGCTACGGGAAGGTAACACTGTCAACGGCGAGATTTTGCTGGAGCAAACAGTCAGTGACACAACAGAAAGCTTGGAAACAATAATGGAAAAAGACACCTCTGTGAGCCTAAACAACCAAGGGGAAACTATTTACGATAATGATGATGATTCTAAAGAAGAAATACGAGAGAAAGCTATCGTGGGTCAGGAAGAGAAAGTTGTTGAAGAAATACAGGATAAAGATCGGCAAGATCAGTGCGATGTCCTTACAAAGAAAGATCTGTCGCCGTTGCTAGACACTGATGAAAATAAAGAGCACAAGCTCAAACCGTCTAAGATTGAAGCCCCTCTGAAATCCAGCCCTGACCACGAAGAAAAGTTACTCGAGTGTAGTGAAAGGCCACAAGACGACCTTGCAAAGGAAGACCATTACCAAGTCAAACAAGAAAAAGAGAAAGGTCCATTGAGTCACGAACAGAAAAATGGGCATCTCGACGAAATGCAGGATCGTGATCGACATGATCAGAAGGTTGACCCTACAAACAGAGAGCCGTCAGTGTTGCACGAAACTGCTCAAAATGAAGAGCCCAAGCCTGAAGTGTCTAAGACTGAAGAGCCTCTGAAATCCAGCCCTGATCATAAAGAAAGCTCCCTCGAGTATACTGAGGGGCAACAAGAGCACGTTGCAACGGAAGGTGATTCCCAAGAAAAACAAGTTGAAGAGAAAGGTCCATTGATTCATGAAGAGAAAAATTGGAATTTCGACGAAATTCAGTATCGTAATCGACATGATCAGCAGGTTGACCCTACAAACAGAGAACCGTTACTGTTGGAAGAAACTGGTCAAAATGAAGAGCCGAAGCCTGAAGTGTCAAAGACTGAAGAGCCTCTCAAATCCAACCCTGATCATGAAGAAAGCTCACTCGAGTATACTAAGGGACAACAAGAGGACGTTTCAACCGAAGGTGATTCCCAAGAAAAACAAATTAAACAGAATGGTCCATTGAGTCATGAAGAGAAAAATGGGAATTTCGACGAAATGCAGGATGGTGATCGACATGATCAGAAGGATGACACTAAAATCAAAGAGCCGCCAGTTTTGGGAGAAACTAATCAAAATGAAGATCCCAAGCTTCAAGTGTCTAAGATTGAAGAGTCTCTCAAATCCAGCCCTGACTCTCAAGAAAGCTCACTCGAGTATACTGAGGGGCAACAAGAGGAAGTTGCAACGGAAGGTGATTCCCAAGAAAAACAATTTGAAGGGAAAGGTCCATTGAGTCATGAAGAGAAAAATGGGAATTTCGACGAAATGCAGTATCGGAATCGACATGATCAGCAGGTTGACCCTACAAACAAAGAACCGTCACCGTTGGAAGAAACTGGTCAAAATGAAGGGCCGACACCTGAAGTGACTAAGATTGAAGAGCCTCTCAAATCCAACCCGGACCATAAAGAAAGGTCACTCGAGTATACTGAGGGGCAACAAGAGGATGTTTCAACCGAAGGTGATTCCCAAGATAAACAAGTTGAAGAGAAAGGTCCATTGAGTCAAGAAGAGAAAAATGGAAGTCTCGACGAGATGCAGGATCGTGATCGACATGATCAGCAGGTTGACCCTACAATTAAAGAGCCGTCAGTGTTCGAACAAACTGGTAAAGACGAAGAGCCGAAGCCTGAAGTGTCTAAGATTGAAGAGCCTCTCAAATCCAGCCCTGACCGTGAAGAAAGCTTACTCGAGTATGCTGAGGGGAAACAAGAGGAAGTTGCAACGGAAGGTGATTCCCAACATAAACGAGTTGAAGAGAAAGCTCCATTGAGTGATGAAGAGAAAAACAGAAATCTCGACGAAATGCAGTATCGTGATCGACATGATCAGCAAGTTGATCCTAAAATTAAAGAGCCGTCAGTGTTAGACGAAACTGGTCAAAATGAAGAGCCCAAGCCTGAAGTGTCTAAGATTAAAGAGCCTCCGAAATTCAGCCCGGACCACGAGGAAAGTTCACTCAAGTATACTGAGGGGCAAAAAGAGGAAGTTGCAACGGAAGGTGATTCCCAAGAAACACAAGTCAATGAGAGAGGTCCATTGAGTCATGGAGAGAAAAATGGGCATCTCGACGAAATGCAGGATGGTGATCGAAATGATCAGAAGGATGACACTACAATCAAGGAGCCCGTAGTTTTGGAAGAAACTGATCAAAATGAAGATCCCAAGCCTCAAGTGTCTAAGATTAAGGAGTCCCTGAAATCCAGCCCTGACCAGGAAGAAAGCTCATTCAGGTTTACTGAGGGGCAACAAGAGAAAGTTGCAACGGAAGGTGATTCCCAAGAAAAACAAGTGAATGAGAAAGGTCCATTAGGCCAGGAACAGACAATTGTGCATTTCTACGAAAAGCCGGATCGTGATCGACATCATCAGCAGGATGACCCTACAAACAAACAGCCATCAGTGTTGTATAAAACTGGTCAAAGTGAAGAGCCAATGCCTGAAATGTCTAAGACTGAAAATCCTCTGAAATTGAGCCGTGACCACGACGAAAGCTCACTTGAGTGGACTGAAAGGCCCCAAGAGGACGTTGCACCGGAAGGTCATTACCAAGTCAAACAATTAAAAGAGAAAGGTCCATTGACTCATGAAGAGAAAAATGGGCATATCGACGAAATGCAGGATCGTGATCTACATGATCTGAAGGATAACCCTACAATCAAAGAGCCGTCAGTGTTGGACGAAACTGGGCAAAGTAAAGAGCCAAAGCCTAAAATGCCTATGGTTGAAGAGCCTCTGAAATCAAGCCCTGACCAGGAAGAAAGCTCACTCGAGTATAGTGAGGGGCAACAAGAGGAAGTTGCAACGAAGAGTGATTCCCAAGCAAAACAAGTCAAAGAGAAAGAGCCATTAAGTGATGAACAGACAATTGTGCATCTTGACGAAATGCCGGATCGTCATCGACACGATCAGAAGGATGACCTTACGAACAATGAACTGTCAGTGTTGGACGAAACTGAGCAAAATAAAGAACCAAAGCCTGAAGTGTCTATGATTGAAGAGCCTCTCAAATACAGCCCTGATCATGAAGAGTATACTGAGGGGCAACAAGAGGAAGTTGCAACGGAAGGTGATTCCCAAGAAAAACAAGTTGAAGAGAAAGGTCCATTGAGTCATGAAGAGAAAAATGGGAATCTCGACGAAATGCAGTATCGTGATCGACATGATCAGCCGGTTCATCCTACAGTTAAAGATTCGTCAGTGTTCGAAGAAACTGGTGAAAATGAAGAGCGGAAGCCTGAAGTGTCTGAGATTGAAGAGACTCTGAAATCCAGCTCTAACTACAATGAAAACTCATTCGAGCACACTGAGAGGCAACAAGGAGTGGTTGCAAGCCAAGATGATTCTCGAGGCAAGCGGGAGCAAGAGAAGGCTCCAATCAGTTATGAAGAGAAATGTATCAATCAGGAAAAAATACAGGATTATGGTCGACATAATCAGCACGATGACCGTAGAAACAAAAACTCAGAGATGCAAAAAACTGGCGAAAATAAAGAGCTTAAGCGTGAAGGGTCTGACCTCGACGACCCTGTGATATCCAACTGTGACAACGAAGAAATGTCACTTAAACACACTGAGAGGCAACAAGTACAGGAGAAAAAAGAGCTACTACAAAATGAGGCTGTGGAAGTTGAGAGTTTAGTGGAACAACCAGTCACTGACCAAACAGAAAGCATCCAAACAATAATTGAAGACGATGCGGTCGTTATCGTAAATAATCAAGAGATAACTAATTCTAATGAGTTAAGGATATCTAACGGTAAGCAAACAGACAAGAAAGAGCCAGTCCTTCCCAAGAACAAAAAAGACGTGGTTGCAACGCAAGATGACTCTCAACAGGTACAAGGGGAAGCCCCAGTGAGTCATGAAGAGGAAGTTTTGCATCTCAGAACAATACAGGATTATGATGGACATGCTATGCACGGCGATCCTTCAAACAATGCTCAGTCAAAGTCGGTGCTGCCAGAAACTGGTGAAAGTAAACAGACGACGCTTGAACAATATAAGATTGAAGAGCGACTGAAAATAAACCCTGACTACAAAGAAAGTTCACTCGAATACCTTGAACGGCAAGAAGAAGCTGCAACGCAAAATGATTTTGAAGAAAAAAAAGTGGAAGAGAAAGTTCCACTAACTTATGAAGAGAGATCTCTTCATCCTGGCGAAATGCAGGATCATGATCGACATATCAAGCCTGACAACTCTAAAAACAAAGATCAGTCAGTGTTGCAAGACACTAGTGAAAATGAAAAGCCTAAGCTTCATGCCTTGAAGATTGCAGAGCCTCTGAAATCCTTTTCTAACAACGAAGACAGAACACTCGAATGCCTTGAGAGGCAACAAAAGGAAGTTGCAACACAAGATGATTCTCCAGTAAAACAAGTACAAGAGAAAGCTCTCGTGGGTCATAAAGAGCAAGTTATGCATCCGGACAAAATACAGGATCTCGATCGACAATTCCAGCAAAATGACTTTACCAGCAAAAACCAGTCCCTGCTGCAGGGAAAGGAAGAACGCAAGCGTGAAGGGTTGGAGCGTAAGGAACCTCTTAAATCAAGCTGTAACTTCGAAGAAAGGTTACTCGAAAATCTTGAAAGGGAGCAGGTGAAGAACGAAAAAAAGATGCAAGAAGATAACGCTGTTAACGGTGGGACTGTTGTGGAACAAGCAGACAGTGATAAAACAGAAAGCTTGGAAACAATAAATGAAGAAGATGCCTTCGTTAGCCTAAATAACTTAGTGAATGCCTCTTCCGATGATGATGACTTTCAAGAGCAGCAAGAACGAGATATTACTTTCGTGGGTCATGAAGAGAAAGTTCTTGAAGAACTGCTGGATAAAGATCTGATTCAACAACATCAGTATGGTGATCTTACAGACAAAGATCTTATTGTGCAGCCGGAAACTAGTGAAAATCAAGAGCCAAAGCTAAAAGCGACTAAGATTGAAGCACCTCTGAAATCCACCCCTGACTACGAAGAATGCTCACTCGAGTATTCTGAGAAGCAAGAAGAGGAATTTGATTCCCAAGACAAACAAGTAAAAGAGAAAGGTCCGTCAATGCATGAACAGAAAATAGTGCATCTCGACGAAGTGCAGGATCTTGATCAACATGACCAGCAGGATGACCCTACACAGAAAGAGCCGCCAGTGCTGCAAGAAATTGGCGAAAATGAAGAGGCCAGGCTTGAAGATTCTGAGCTTGAAGAGCTGAAGATTAAAGAAACCCTAAGGTCTAGCTGTGACTACGAAGAAAAGTCACTCGAAAACCCTGAAGATGACGTTGTCGGTGAAAATGTGGTGGAACAGGAAGTCATTGACAAAACAGAAAGCATCGAAACGATGATTAAAGATATTTGTTTTAGCGCAAGCAGCCGGGTGACAGCTGATTCCGATGAGTTAGATAAACCCAGCAGCAAGCAAACAAACACGACAGACCCAATCCTTTCCAAGTGCAAGGAAAATGAAGTTCCACTGCAAGGTGATTGTCAAGACAGACCAGTGCAAAAGGAAGCTCCAGTGCGTCACGAGGCAAATGTTGAAGTTCATGATGGATTTTATCTCCAGGATGACCCTACAGATAATAATCAGCCAGTGGGGCAAATGACTAATAACAATAAAAGGCTCAAGCTCAAAGAGCCTATTAAACCCAGCTTTGACAACGAAGAATGGCCGGAACAGAGAGAGGCACCGGTAAACAAGAAAAGGAAGTCAGCGATAAGTTTGTTGTGGTGCTGGTGTTGTGGATAGTAGTTTCATTTTTCATGCAAACATTCAGGTGTAGATGTTTCACTTTTCAATATGGAAAACCCATCACAGATCGAGACCGTAAAATATAGAGGGACATTTAAAGACATGAAGAAAAGCAAGTACAAGCATCACATCCACGCAAATCTGTACAGCAACTGCAATTTGCTAAAATCTAGGACAGGCCTTTTTTTTCTGATAATCGTAGTTAAGCTAGAACTGAATGAAGATGGACTGAGTAGTATTTGCGTGATCTTAACAAGTAAAACCAGTTTCAGAGAAAAGTGCTGATGGAAACTTAAAGAACCAGACTTTAATGAATCTGAGATTTTCTCGCGACAGAAATTTTCAATTGAAAGGTTTTTTTAAAAAAAAATATTACCAGCCCTTTACATCAAAAATATCAACAAGGGGTACTTTTGGTGTATCGGACGCGTGAAAACTCCTTTCTGTTTTATGTGACAATTTCTTCTATTCAGTTTGAGGCGTAGCGGCAAAGGGGGAGGGTGCTTTATTTTGTTTTTATCAGCTCGTGAAGAAAAGAATTATTCTAAAACTCGAAGCGCTTTTAAAAGAGAGGGATGCTTTATTCAGATTTGTCTCGCAGGAGAGAAATTGACTGCATTTGAAAAAAATAAATGGAGCCATTTTGCTCAAACTGTAGTCTACCTCTTGCAAAGGGGGCAGGATTTCTCTACATGACACAGGATGGACAAGATGGAGCTATGTGATAGGAGGGCGATTTCAAAAATTAAATATATAGAAAATTGGCATTTAGACTATTACTATTATATTAGTCATATTTGATATACTGCTTACAACGTAGGAATCCCTACCCTCTTGGTGTCTGTGTTTTCAAAGACAATTGTCACTTTCTCAGGTCTTTTTGTCTTACCATTCCATTGTTATGTGAATTTTTTGTGCTTAAAAGAGAGTGATGTTTTGTGGAGAATGATTACCATAAGAACAATGAAAACGTGCAATATATTATGCACGCACGTGGATTCCTTATTCATTCAGGTATGTCATTACAAGTTGATTATTTTTTGAGAGCAAGAGCCCCAGGCGAGACAGATTAAGTCTTCCGCATGTACGTACTAAAAGTAGGTAGGACGAAATCAGGTGAGTCAAGCGTTAAACTTGCTAACATGTAAAATTAGATCGGAACTCAGTTTAAAAAAGTCAAATCAAAGTTAATGAAGGTTCCTGCTTTGTCATTTCGCCGATGGAATTGCGACACGGACGAGTTACGAAATTGGGTATTCAATGTATTCCAGAGTCATACATGCTTGGGACGGCTTCAAAACCATGAAAAATCAATACGTTTAGCTTACAAAATAAAGGCGTTTTGCAACATGCCTCAGATAACATATTTCAAGTTACAAGCACTTCAAGACATAGTTTTCGGTCCATTGTGAAATTTTGAAAGTGTTAATGAAGGGATAAGTGTGTACTTTCACTGCAAATTGCATACCCCAAGTATTGGGAGCCTGCTAACGCTTCGAGAGGGATGGGGAAGTAGAGCTGCTCTGCGTACCTGATAGTTGGTCAAAGAAGACTAACGAGAGCTATTAACTTGTAAGATCAATTTTAAGAGGGGTTTAGTTATAACATTTTAGATGGAAGCTCGTCTTAAGTTCACTATTTTTCCACCAACAAAGCCAAAAACTAATAGGTCACATCGCGCCAAATGGTAGCACAGAAACCTATCCGATCTGTGGCGATCCAAGCAGTTTTAAGATCGGGGCGGCCAAACTTCGCTCCATTACAGAAACTGCGCCTACATTGCGTTCTCATGCTTGAACAGAAACGATATGGCGGCGCAAAGAGCAATCCTGGGAGACATGTATGGTAAATTCAAGAGGCACGCGGTCATTACTCAGGCTAACGATTCTTTACCTAGTTTGCATCAAACATTTAACCAAATGTCATATCGACACGTATCGATGGGCAACGTTCTTGGGATCAGTAGCACGCGCGTTCAGGTTCGCTGCTTTTCCATAAACGGTTTTCGAAAGTAAACAAACAATTCTTTAGAAACTTGAAGAACGTGATGGATTTCAAAATTCAAAAGAAAAAACTATGGAACACTAGCCAGCAAATTGAATGCAGTCGCCTTATTTACAGGTTTCTCAATTCTAGGCAATTCGCTTCTTCATTTCATAGAATAGAAGGCACAAGCATTTGTTATATGCTATATATGGTATCTTCAACTTCCGACGATGTGCGTGCAAAAAAAGAATAACAACAAAAGACCAACGCCTCTCAAATACGCCGCTTGCGTTATTACGGGGCACGGGACTGACCTCTTAAGCCTTATGTCTTCCGCATCCGCTTTTAATACCTTATAAAACGAGAATTGAAACTTGGTGAGTCTGTTTAATTGTACTGGTGCTTGCAAAATACGGATTACACAAATAATTCTTTAGAACTCTTTAGAAACTTAAAGTGCGGGATGGATTTCAAAATTAAAAAGAAAAAACTATGGAACACTAGCCAGCAAATTGAATGCAGCCGCCTTATGTACAGTTTTCTCAAATCTAGGCGATTCGCTTCTTCATTTCATCTAATAGAAGGCCCAATCATGTGTTATATGCTATTATGGTATATTGCGTTTTCCGACGATGTGACGAGCAAAAAAACCAAATAACATCAAAAGAACAATGCCTCTCAAATACGCCGCTTGCGATATTACAGGGCACGGGACTGACCACTTGAGCCTTATGACTTCCGCATCCGCTTTTAATACCTTATAAAACGAGAACTGAAACTTGGTGAGTCTGTTTAAGTGTACTGGTGCTCGTAAAACACGGATCGCGCTTGAAAAGGTAAGACCGCCTAAATGTTATGATAAAGGGGATAATATAGCGCATTTTTGGGTCTCTTTTCAAGAGCGGCCATTTAATTCAGTTGAATTTGAAAAAGCAACGAAGGTATACAACTAAACTTTAGGCGGGATATTTTACTGTACTGACTTGCAGTGTCTCTCGAGTGTCCAACAGCACCATTATACAGTAAACCCCCCCCGCAAAAAAATGTAATTGCATATAAAGCACAACCCTCACTTTGGGAGAAATTTTTTGCACAGCACCGGCAAATATTAAAATCATGGAAAGTTGAAAAAGGCTAGTAAGATTAAACAAGTATAATTAATGATATAGACAGTGGGATTACACTAGTATTCACGGTTAAATACTTTACGTGCGATATTATTACCGATATGTGTTTACTTGCCTTTGCGGTGTTTTTCTCGGCCTTGAGAGCAGAGAAATATTCTTGTTATTGCGGTTTTCTTTCATCTAAGGTTTGACTAGTGCTCAATAAATTAACGGAGCATGAGAATAAGAGCCAGAACAACGCGCAGTGAGTGTTGGAAAACGGTTTCAAAGACCGTTTTTCTGATTCTTATCATACGCTTTCTGTTTGCTCAGGAAAATTAAGGCTATTTTAAGCGCAGCCCTCCACATCAGTTGTTGTCTTCGTTAATTTCAAACGATCTTCAAAAAAATATATCCTCAGGCGATTGACAAGGACACGTTGGGACAAACATGACCCTTCAGAAATGGTGTTCAATGACGTCAGAATTGAGCCACCTTTTGCATCCATTTGATGCACAACAGGCTGCGTCTGCAGACAAGACCAGCATGGAAGCACATTAGTCAACCGTTATATGTCTGACGCACAAGCGAGTTAATTTTTGTTGTTGTTCATACGGTAGAATTTACTTAACTATCTATCTACTAGATACTATTGGTCTAGTTATGACATTCTGAGTATGCTAATTGCCACAGCTTTGAATCGTAACGGAGCATGAAGGAAAAAAGTCAGAGTACGCGGATCGCCTCAGATTACTTGAAAACCTACAATCTCTTTTTAAAAATTTGCGTTTTCAATCGATTTTCAAATTTTACTTTCCTGTTCCAGGGTCTCTCGTTTTTCGCTTTTTGCCAGGAACCTGAGTTCTACTTATGTGGCGTTCGAGTTGCCGTGACTGATATAACGTTCTGTATTTTGTTCTCTCAGCTTCTTCATGGACCCTAAAGAGTGCAGTGTAATAGATCGACATTACCTAAGACTGGAGCAATGTCTTGAGCCATCCAAACTATTACGCTACCTTAAAACCGTTGGTGTTCTTGACGATGACGATGTAGAGACGCTTCGAGAAAAGAACAAGTCAAGAGAAGCACAAGTGGCGACATTTGTAGATATTATAAAGAGAAGAGAAAACGGATTTAGGCGGTTACTACAAGCTTTGCTGAAGTCCAAAGTGCAGGCTTTCTTGGCACGAGAGCTGCTTCAAGATGATGACTACAACGAAGAAGGTTTGGTGGCCATTTTTATTGTACTGATTTTGCCTTGAATTGCGCCAGGATTTCGTAATCGATGAAAAGTGTTTCTGATATTTCCAAGGTGTTTAGGTTTTTTTACGCTTTCATCACTTCACGTGTCGTGACTTGCACCTAAAACTTTCTCTTCGAAAGCAACTCCGACGCATTTATTGCATAGTTTTTTATCGACTTTCCCTTCTATTCCTTTTTTTGGTGAATACGGTGTCTTGAAACTTACATTCCAAAATATTTAATTTAAATTAAGTTCAACATCGTGAAGAAACTTATTCATAAGTGTCAGTTTTTGTTATTTCTGACGTTAGAGAACTCGACCGGAAATCAAAACGTGAAATAAACAACCATCAGAAACCAAAGTCGCCAGAAATTAGAAACCTTATATTTTTCTAAAATGGGTTTCAATATAAAGTCAGTAGTATCTCATCTAAAGGTATAAACAGCTTTATTTCTCAGCACTTAAAAATATAGCTCTTTCTCCATTTAAGAAGCAATACTGACAAATAATTTTATGCAGTGCTATATTTCTCAATTACATCTTTTGCTTTCAGAACACGTAATCGAGATTCTGTTTCCATTTCCGGCACAAAACCACATCCTTCCCAAAATCCACAATGCGAGAGAGAGACCTCTATATATTTCCTGCAAGACCAACTGTAACCATGTTTGTACATTAGATCAGTCAGACTATGACCCATTTTATTATCACTCATAAGTCCCATTTTTTGCCATCATTGATAATACAGATTTAGAGAGACGCCGACAGAGGGTATTTTTTTAGTTGACTTCAAGTGGCTTTTTCAGTGTTCGTCCACAATATTATATTCGTGACTTTAAGGAAGAGCAATTCGTTTTAAATTTTTACCAACATTTATGCCACGTACGCCACGCTCAAAAATTCTTTTTATGCCCAATAGGAAGACAGATCGGTCTATATTACAATTTTAACCTCGCGTAGATAAATCCGTGAATGTTTGTCATCCTAAAGGTCACTCGAATAAACCAAGCAGGGATTTTTTTACGAGAGGGATAATCTTTTCAGATAATCCTTAGGGTTGACGTCTATATATTTTTAAGGTGGTTACTTTTCCTTTTCCTACTTTTCCTGATAATGGAAGGCACCGTATGCGAACATGTATATAAGGCCAAAATTTCCGTCAAAGAATTGAAATATTTTCTTTGTTGCAGACACCCCCCTGTGTTCCCACAGGCAGTCCAAGCGTATCATTAAAGGGAATCGAAATAAAATTTGTGGAAAGTCATTTCCAGTAGAGTGTTGTCCAGCCATATTAAATCGCCTTTTAAGTTTCCTACAGCAATGTTGGACATCTATGGCTCAAATTTTAAAAGCTCACGTATAAATCGCATGTATTGGGATTTATAACAAGTCAAACGTCAGTAAAGGAATCATGGTCATTCAAAATATTACCGCCGGTACAAGACCAATAGTTCAATAGTTGCCTTGTGTCTTCCAGCCGCTTTTACCTTCATTTTCTTTTCTTCGAGTACTGTTCACCGCACATATTTGTGTACAGTAGTCTAAGGAACCACTCGTATCTAAGGTTCAGCAACGCAGCAATAACCCTGCATATTGTTGCTATTTGCAGAAATTAGCGCCATGTTATCAGAGCTAGAGAACGACCTTGACGAAACACAGTCCTTGAAACTGAGGCTCATTGAAGAGGAGAAACGCCACAGGTATACCAAAAAGGAACTGGAAGAAATCAGGCGAAGTTCTATAGTGTTCAGCGACTCCAGCAGCTCGGGACTTTTTCCCGATTATGACTCGAATCCAAGTGATGAAAGCGAGGCTGAGGTAGAGAGGGAACAACCACAAGGAAGTCATGAGAGTTTTGCGCTAATGCTCACAGATAATGAAGACTTCGAATGGGAACATGAAGATGGTTGGCGGAAGTTTGGAAGCGCTGATGGCCTGGATACTTTGCGTCGCAGAAAGATTCAAAATGGGTTATTTGATGAGCCCCTAAGGAAGAGCTCTTCTCTCGGAAGACTGAATGGAAAACAGCAAAGGTCTAGATTGGCGGAGCGGAGCAATAAAAAATACCTAAAACAAAGGAAGAATTCTCCTGTCTCACTAGACAAAGGAAACAGGGACGAAAAAGAGACAAAATCACTTGAAGAAAAGGTGGCTGTTCTACAGAAGCAGCTTCAAGATGAAAAGAGAAGACGCGACATTTCCGAGCGTGAAGTTGCTAAACTTCAGTTAGAGAAAGAAGACCTGTGTATAGAACTAGAGG
>CALNXI010004849.1:0-20955 GCA_942486025.1 Porites evermanni | reverse complement strand
TATTTCACTCCTGTACAGCATTATTGCAAGATTGTCAAGCCCTAACCTTAAAATCTCTGTGGAGGAAATCCTATGGTGTTACCATTCAAATGAAATGTCTTCAGCAGTACTTTCACAATTTAAATTGGTACCATGAATGTAGTTCTAACTTTTGAGTCTGGACAAAATCCTATAGTGTTACCATTCCAATGAGACTTCTTTGGAAAAATGATTGTATGGCACGATTTATTTCTTAGGATTCTACAAATAGAAGAATATTATTGTGAAAGGTTTGAACCCAGGAGTCATTTCAAAAGTAAGTTGAGTTTGATTGTCTGGGTGAACGTAGTCCTGAATAGGACTGTTGTTGTTGATAGTGACTGACGTTTCGACAACCTGTGCAGTAGTTATCTTCAGAGTCAAAGTGAGTTGTATCATGTCAGTTGATGGTATTATACTCTGGTTATTGATCTGATGGGTCAATTACGTTGCGATGTTATTGGTCGTCTGTCACTTAAGCTGTGATGTTATTGGCTATGAAGACTTGTAATCAGTAATTGGTGCGTTTCGATCCGTGTTTGTCAGAGTTAAACAGTTGTCTATTGTTAGTCAAATTGTCAGATCTCCAGTCGTTCTCTTGTAGCTAGTTTTGCTTGATCTCGTCAATAAGTCATTTGTATGGCGATGGTAACTGTTGGCTACGATTCAGTGGTGTTTGCTCTAAGTTAGTAAACCAGCTTTCTAAAGTAAGACGTTGATAGTAGTCTGTAGAATACGTTATACATGTCGCAGAGCCCCAGTCTGCTTGATGTTTCATCTGTAAATAGTGCTATTCTTTACCAACTATTAAAAGTAAAAGGATTGAATTGTATTTCATGAATGCAATCTCATCATTTCAAATATAACAGCTTATATAATAAATTCACCTTATAAATAATAATGTTACCTTTTCATTTGTTTCACTTTTTAATTTGTGAACAATACCTTTATATGCTTAAAAGTCTGGTCTGCTGGCCAAGAACAAGAAAATACGATAGGACGACCAGTCTTGTTTAAAGCCACAGTCACTTCTGGATAAAGTGTACCAAATTTTGCCTCAACTGAATTGCATCCATCTAGTTTAAGATAATCCACACCCCAGCTGGCAAATGTCTGATTGAATGAACAATGATCAGTAAATTAAAGCTGTTAATAAATACAGCAGAATGCATAAAATGAGTGAAAAAGCAGGCTTGTCTAATGAAGAAGCCTGCTTAGCTATTCCTTAGCGACATCCCTGAATATTATGGTTTAGATTCAAGGACTAATTATACGGCACATGAAAACAAAACAAAACATGGCATCCATCCAGTATTTTCACATAAAAAAAGAGTTCAACTATCCCAAAGGAATGGCTTTGTAAGCCAACATGGCTGTCATTTCATTGTTTTGGAGCACCAATATAGCAACCATGATGCCATTGTGAAAATGCTCTATAAAAGGAAGTCAAGTTAGAAAAAAATCAATGCAACCAGCAACTCACATCCATGTCCTGCTGAAAGTGACCTGCAGTTCCTGGAAATCCTGCACATGTTCTAGTTCCAATATCTGAATAAAGTAACCCCAATGATTGCTGAGTTTAACTTCACATACAGCAAGTCATAACAAACTTGTTAGCCCTTCAAATCCATCAGTTTATTTCCTGGTTTTGATTATTATGCTATCAAAAAATTGAAACTATATAACAACTTAAGTCTGGAATCTATGGGATGAACAAGAATAAATATGCAAACAGTATTGCCAAGATTTATAAACATTAAATTCTATACTTAATGTATACGTTACAGGTCATTATATTATTACATTCAGGTTAATTTTTTCTAATCTACAGTAGGTCGATTCTCAATGTTCTTTGTCTTCTAGCCCTAATTCATGAATAAGAGACAACAAAAACAGAGAATCAACCTCTGAGGTTAAAAAAACTTTCACCTGAATTTAATCTTCACCAGTAGCATATAATTATGTTACAGGTCAAAATTAAATTCAGGTAAAAATTTTTTAACCTAGGTTGATTCTCAATTTCCTTTGTCTTCTACCTCTTATTATTTTTGAATTAGGGCTAGGAGAAAAGGAAATTGAGAATCAACCTAGATTCAAAAATTTCAACCTGAAAATAATTTTGTCCAGTAGCATATACATAAATACCAACCAAGACACAGTATAGGCTTTGGTATGTATATTCAATAATAATTGATACCACATGAAAATGAGTCAGGTAATTAAAAAACCCATTAAAATCACATAACATTATTTTATTCTGGGCCTGGAAGGGTATATTTGGGATTTGAGATTTGAACAAACTACAGTGTAGGAAGTGGGATTTGAGAAAATGCAAAATACCTTGACAGAAATGGGATTCACTGGGGATTAGAATGCATCTACCTGGGAAGCAGGATTCACAAGAATTTAGGCATGGGATGCGGGATTTTCTTGCCTGTCTGTTGGAAATTCCGGAAATCATATGTTCTAGCAGCTAATGTGAATCATCCAGGGGAGCATACAGTGGTATCTCCTATCAAGGCAAATTATCTAAACTGTCAAGTAATCAACAGACGAGCAGACAGAAGACTCACTGGTTAAACCGAACACCAGGAAAGTGAACCTCCTGTTAGCATAAAGTTTAATGACCTGTATTCTTTTTAAATGTCTCTCAGCTGCTCCCTTGAATCAGACAGTGATAGTTTTGGTGTTGTTCTTTCTTGCGCATGCTCCAGGTGTTCAGAAAGTATTTCTTTTTTGCAATGGCCTTAAAACTTGTTTAAATTCAAAATATCATCGAAAGGGTCAACCTACATGTACATCTTATATTTATAAGCTTCTGCAGCAACAAATTTTTTAACTTAACACACATTAAGGAAACTAAAAACGGGATTTGGGAAAGCAATGAAAAAAGGGGGAAGCGGGATTTAAAGGAGTGGGAGTGCAGGATCAGGCACCCCCTGCCCCCTTCCAGACCCAGCCGTTTTATTATTGTACACTACTCAAACACACCTGCATAAATTCCTAGCTTAAGGCCTTTGGAATGGACCTGGATAAATGGAACAAATAAATTTTATTATATCATTACCATTATACATTCAAACATTTTTTCAAAAAAAAGAAAACAATTTACATCCACTCTTGAAGTGTGACAAATTTAACACACTTTTGACCGATGAAACATACAGTTGGGATGTGAAACCAACAATATTTCCTTAGGATGGTTTTGGTATAAAATTTTTGAGGACCCAACGTGAGTTTTGAGGAAAGAAAAAAAGAAAAACATGTAGCCGTGCATTGATAGCAAAGAAATGTACAAAAAAGCGTGCTGCACTTGCAGGGTTGTTGTTTTGTTTCTTAAAACTATTGCTTTTTTGACATGTCAATCATTCCCATTGCCGTTGTTGTTGCTAACACTCTTTATTATAAACCTCATCTGGATACTCACGTAGTCAGCAACAGCTTTCATCCCATTAGGAAAAGCCGTTGGATTTGGTTGTAGTTCTCCCCATGCTGTGCGATTGTGTGCCATCCAACAATCCTAAAATAATAGTAGCAGCTTTGATGTCATCAACAACAACAACAATAATAATAATAATAACAATAATCACAATTTAACAACTTATTCATGTATAGTGCTTTTTACATGTATGCTGATATAGCGCTTCACAAAATAATAATTAATCTAGGAGTAATCGGAGCTTAGGAGAGTGCGTTCGATATGTTTGTTGAGGTGGAAGGGTGGTTGCGATGTAGGTAAATATGATTATGGCATATTTTGAACGTAAGAGTTGCGTACAGCGAAACCTCTATTTAAACTGTGTATCATTTTAAGAACGTTTTCAAAAGATATCGTATGGTTCAGTGTCAAGTGCTTTTAATCGGAGGAGACATTGGCCATCGTCGGACGTGTAAATGGAACATTTTGTTTTACTGGCGTGAGTTACAGGACGCAGTTTCTCAAAGGCCGATTAGTTCTTAACCTGGGATTCTTTTTCTTTCTTCAAAAACATTTCTTCGGATAATTTTCTCTGTTATTTTTAACAGCATCCAATCATCAACTTGTTGACAAAATGAATTTCATTGAATTTACTGGTTTAAAAGCTTTCACATCTGAATTCAAACTTTGCACTAACCCTATCAAAGCCTTCAATGGAACGTGTGTGCGGCTCACGTCAATAACTTTTCCAGTAAGTTGGTCGACCGTGTTGATTAACTCGTAAATTTACTTTGTGACAAAACAGCCGCCGAGCTACACAACTGGGTAAATTTACTTTGTGGCATAACAGCCACTGAACTAAACCCGGTTTAATGCATGCACGAGTAGTCGCAGACATTTTCCAAAGACAGTGACGAACCATGCTGAAAAATATGGAGGCTTAATCCAAAGCAAAATTTAACAGCAAACTCCTGAAAGATGAACGCTTTAAACGATTCAGCAATCACAGATTGATGTACGTTTCACGAAGATTCAGCAAACTTGTTAAAAGATGAATGCTTTATGAAGAATATCAGACCTTAGCAAACCTTTGAAAGATGAACCCTGAGGACACAAGAATCACCACATGAGTTAGCGCGTCAAAGTGAGGCAAAACTTAGGCAGCGCCTCACAGTGAGGCAAATGTGTGTCGACGACAAACGAAAATGCAATCTCAAAAAAACCTCCCTTATTAATTGCACAGGTCACCCAATAATGCACAAAACACCCAACACAAATTAGGGGTTGCGTTCTCGTACCTGGAATGCAAATATATGTTACAAAAATGTCTTAAGTTTGTCTTTAAGAACACTAAATGTCATGATCTTGTGCAGGTCAGCCAGTAGGCTGTTCCACAGAGCTGTATCAAACTGATCACTAAAAAAGGATGGCATCAGTCCATAAATTGATTTGAAAGTAAAATTATTAGAATCTTAAACTTGACACAACAGGTGATAGGAAGCCAACGAAGTTTGTATAGAGCTGGTGTTACGTGTGAGAACTTAGGTATATAATAAATTGCATTTTATAGTGCTTATATTGAATTGCAACAACAGTGGAATAGACCAAGGTCATACCAGTAATGCAGGCTGAGGCAGTTTTCATTTTATTTATAGTGATTTAACTAACCATGTGGAAACATGTACAAGGATCTAAATAATAGAATCAGAACTTTCAAGTGTTTGAAACAACAGTGTTATCTACTTTGGTGAACAATAATAATAATAATAATAATAATAATGATGATGATAATAAACTTTATTCAAGTGTCAGGTACTTTAGCTATAAAGCTAATTGGGGATACTATGAAATAAACAATATATAAGTAGAGCAATAAACTAAAATAATAACAGTTAAAACAAATAGTTTATATATACAAAGCAAGAAAGATTTAAGAGTTACTTAAGGTGCATTCCCACCCACATTTGTTTTCCATCAAGTTAACAGCCAAATCACTTTTCCTAATTTCTTTTTAAATTTATCAATTTCAGTTAACGTTCTTAAGGCTATTGGTAATTTACACTGTGGATACAGACCAAGATATTTTATAGAATGTTTACCAAAAGTTATTGTGTTGAATCTAGGAATCATAAAGTCAGAATTATGTAGATAAAAGTTAGTGTCGGATTTTTGAAAAGTACTGCCCCATTGAAAGTGGCACTTTCAGAACTTTACGTCACTTAAAGGGAATAAAACTGTGACACAAAACATGTACATCACAGTGGATTACTTTACTTACATCAATGGAAACATACTCATAACCAACATCTTTGTAACCAGCAGAAACAATGTGATCTGCCATTGTTTTTACAAGGTCTTCACTAAAAAAAAAACCAAGTTAGTTTAACTGATATGTACTAATATGTAACAGGTAGAAAACTAACATAAAAATAACATGCAAGCAAAAGGTACCAAATTAAAAATTGCACATAGAAATCATTCAGCCATATCTATATATTTAATATCTATAACATGGTTCAAAAAGTAAATAATGGAAAATGATATAAAAATATTATTGACGGAGGGGGTTGAGCAGAGCCTTTCATTTCAAATTTCATATTATTCACATGTGTGAATGCATGAAAGCATTCGCTATAAAGAGATCGACAATAAAAGAGAAAATTCCCTTATAGAAATCAAATTTCCCATACAGCAAACTCTGGCCTTGTGGACACCCCACTATAACGGACACCCTGATAATACAGAGAGCAGTCAAATTCCTTGAAAAGCAAACTACAGCCAAACTTCTTCAATACGGACACCAAAGGGAAAGATCCAAGTGTCTGCTTTACAGAGGTGTCCATATTATAGGGGGAGAAAATGTGTGATTTTTGGCATTTCTGGGATCAAATGAACTGTACGTAAGAGAGAGGTGTCCGTATTACAGAGGTGTCTGCAAGGAGAGGTTAGACTGTACAGACGTTTGACTGAAATAAACTCTTGCTATTACGGACCCTCGCTAATGCTAATAATGACACCAGCCCAAGGTCCCTACAGTTCCGCAACAAAGGGAGTTGACTATATTGGAAAAGCTAAGCTAAAGAGGTTTATGACGATCAGGAATAATAACGTTCTACATTAATGTTATAGTTAACCACTACTGCTAACAGTACCATTACCTTATAGAGCAGCGGAACTTTACCCAGGCCATCCATCCCACTGAAAGAAAGGGGGGAAAGTAATGCATTTTAGCACTTGAGCCCAGTGCTTTAACTGTAAATCATGTTTATATTCGGTCAAAGTTAAATTCAGATTAGAATTTTTTAACCTACGATACTTGTCACAAATCTTGAAACACTTGGGTGCTTTTCCCCTTCCCCAATGTTGATTTGGGTATTACAGTCATCTCAGTGGTCCAAAATACATGTGGCTCAACATATTGGGAAAGCAGAAGGGCACATTTGAGTGAGAACAAAGGTGAGAAGAGTGAATGCAATACATTTTCGAAAAAATTCAAGAAAAACAGTTTCTGTTTCAACGATTTGTGACGCAGATTGTAGGTTGATTCTCAATTTCCTTAGTCTCCTAGCACTAATTCATGAATAATTAGGACCAGGAGGCAAAGGAAATTAAGAATGAACCACAGTTAAAAAATTTTAGCTTGAATTTAATTTTGACCTGCAACGTATACATGCTAAGCAATTTTCCAAACTTTAAAGACTGGGATTGGTCTGATTCATGACATGACCATGCTAATAAAAATGACAACTTCAGCAATATTTTCAGATGATGCTAATTATGGATCCCTAAGATGGACACCTCTGGGGCTGGAAGTATGTCTCCGTCTTATAGAGGGTCTACTAACGAAGATAATGTGAACAAAGGAAATAAAATATAAAATATGAAGATATGATTGTCACAGTGGTAGTTGCAATTTAAGCAACAAATTGCACATTAACATGCAAAAAACTTTCGGGACTTCAACAGGATTTGAGGGTTAATGAAACAAGGAAAAGAAAGGAAGGGAAAAACTCTAGGTTTTCATTTTCACAAGGTGTCCATCCAATCTTATAGAGGTGTCCATTAAGAAGGAGTTGAGACCAGTTGACTGTATTTGTTTAATTTGAAAGTAATGTCCAACTTTTGAGTCTGTGGATGAAATCCTTTAGTCATGACCCATTTGGGTTTGACTCAGAAAAAGTTGGCAGGTATATTTTTAAGGGTTGCTTTAAATTGGCAAGGTATTCTGTAGTTAGCTAATATGAATTTGCATCAATCCTTGATATAAAAATTCAAATATGTTGCTAAAACTTATCCTAGCACCTAAAGGATTTAGTTTTATCCAAACAAAAACTTTATCTTTCTAACCAATTTTGTTTATCTTGCATATTAAACTTTGGGAGCTCCGAGAAATTTCAAGTGCAGAGTAGATCTAGTATAGAACTTCATAATGCTAAGAGTTATGAAATCTTACTTGGTGGAGTCCTTGCAAGTCCATTGTTGAGCGATTTTGCACCAAAAAGCAAAGCAACAATGTTGATAATGACGATGTAGAATTTGCAGGCCGCCATCTTGGCATAAACTTCTTGAGAAAGCATGATAGGAAACGACGCAACATCGTCACCTGATTAGCACCTGACACCGGGGTGTGGGGGGTGGGGGGGAAGGAACACCGGGGATCACTGGGGGGACTGACATCATATCCAAGCGAGGCAAACACCTCACTTGGCCCATAAAGCGCCTCTTATGCAGGCTACAGAGATAGAAGCATCGAACCATTGGACTATAAAAATGACCTTAATGGATTGTTGAAGTGTAAAGTTAAATCTACCACTGATTTTAAGCCGAGCACTTCCGGTACTACCAAAGTTCGAAGTAGCCGCGACTATCTCGNGAGTTGAGACCAGTTGACTGTATTTGTTTAATTTGAAAGTAATGTCCAACTTTTGAGTCTGTGGATGAAATCCTTTAGTCATGACCCATTTGGGTTTGACTCAGAAAAAGTTGGCAGGTATATTCTTAAGGGTTGCTTTAAATTGGCAAGGTATTCTGTAGTTAGCTAATATGAATTTGCATCAATCCTTGATATAAAAATTCAAATATGTTGCTAAAACTTATCCTAGCACCTAAAGGATTTAGTTTTATCCAAACAAAAACTTTATCTTTCTAACCAATTTTGTTTATCTTGCATATTAAACTTTGGGAGCTCCGAGAAATTTCAAGTGCAGAGTAGATCTAGTATAGAACTTCATAATGCTAAGAGTTATGAAATCTTACTTGGTGGAGTCCTTGCAAGTCCATTGTTGAGCGATTTTGCACCAAAAAGCAAAGCAACAATGTTGATAATGACGATGTAGAATTTGCAGGCCGCCATCTTGGCATAAACTTCTTGAGAAAGCATGATAGGAAACGACGCAACATCGTCACCTGATTAGCACCTGACACCGGGGTGTGGGGGGTGGGGGGGAAGGAACACCGGGGATCACTGGGGGGACTGACATCATATCCAAGCGAGGCAAACACCTCACTTGGCCCATAAAGCGCCTCTTATGCAGGCTACAGAGATAGAAGCATCGAACCATTGGACTATAAAAATGACCTTAATGGATTGTTGAAGTGTAAAGTTAAATCTACCACTGATTTTAAGCCGAGCACTTCCGGTACTACCAAAGTTCGAAGTAGCCGCGACTATCTCGGAGCCTGGAACCGGGCTAAGTTCGAGCATGGCAGAACACAAATATTAGAAACTAGAAATAGGATTTTTGGGGTTTGAAATTTTCGATTCTGGGATTTTTTTTAGGTAGGAAAATTTGGCAATTATTTTTTTGAGTGGCTTATTTTAAGAGGGGATTTTTGTGGGGGGTATTCAAAATAATCTGAATATTCGTGGTAGTGCTAGCCTGCGTGACAAGCCAGTTCCTCCCTCCTCGCGCATCCCTCCAGTTTCTCTCGCGCCCCAAATCCTCATTGCCTTCCCCCGTTCTAAAACCTGCCACGCAGGCTATGGTAGTGCCCGCTGCGTATCCCGGCCGCGTAGTTCTACGAATAAGTACAACCAAACATTATATGCTAGACGGGTGAAGTAGAGCCGAAAAAACCAGATGCTCTCGAAGGCTAAACTTAATTAACCTGTGCTGGGGTGTCTCAAGTGTTATTAGAATGACTACCAGAGGCAGAAAAGACGTGTTATATCACTTCACACTTTCTGGAAATTTTTAAGGCTCGGTAATTCGACATGGGATTTGTTTAGGGTTAATTTTTGTTCCAGGGACTTTTGGGGGTTTTAAATTTTTGCCCCCATTCGATCACCCCCGAACGCCCCTGCCCCCCCCCCCCCCCCTTGGGCGCTTTCCCTCATCCCATTTTCTTTCGCTTTTTTCGCTGGGCATTTGCTTTAGGCTTCACTTTTGTGGAAAAGGTTTCAATAAAGTTGTTTTTCCTGACCTACGTAGCGTGGCGTCCAGCCTGGAGAAACAACTGCATGCAGAGTAGGTCGGACACTGAAACTGGTTAACGAACCGGGGAAAAGACAAAAGCTCACCATGGTCAAACGCTGAAAAGTCAAGTACCATTTAAACTTTGTCAAGAAAGAAGGAAAAACGGCTTTTTAATTACCATTTGATTTTGACACGAAGAGTTTAAAGAGGCTATGTCTGTATTAACATATAAAAAAATCTGCGATTCATGACTCTGGTACATTATTATTTAGTTATTAAGGAGGAGTGGATCGATCATGTTTTATCTGGCATTTAATCATGACTGCGCGCTAACCATGCAATTATGAATATATTAATAGCTGGATAAAGGTTTAGTAATGAGGCTAACGCAAAGGGAACACTGAGCCTATTAACTACTCGATGGTTTTCAGGCAAATCTTTGTTCTTGTCAGCCTGGCTTTTGTAGTTGATGCCATCTCTTGGAAAAACTGCGGTAAGGCGAACAATTCCCCCACAGTTTGACGGATACCACAAGCTGGTACTTCTTACATGACTTTCCAAAATGATGTTGATTTGTCTTCGGTTTTGCTTATACCGATACAGATAGAATCTCTCCTGTGCAAGTAGGGACGATTATTCTCTCTCCAGACCCTTTAGTTCTCCGCAAAGGGGAAAAAATAAAATTCAGTGGTATGTTCATGGCAAAGGCTCCCTCAGGAATAAATTTCAAGCTCAACGTTAAGTTGAAGAGAAAGGACTGTATGGGGAAATGGCATCACTTTGGTTGGTTGTGAGTATTTTGTTTCAATGCAGTTATGTAAGAATAACAAATGATACCAAACTGTGTGGTTTCTTTACACATCATATATAAGAAGCGGTGTGGGAAATAGTCTCCCGAGCCCTTCTCAGTCAATGCATTCGGCGTAGCCGAAATAAACTCGCTCGGACCACGTGACCCAAAAAGCATTGGCCGCGCTAGCCTCGACCCCAGAGCTCTTCTGCGCATGCACTGGGGTCAAGATTGAGGCTGCGCAGTAAGGCTGCGCAGAATGTGCAGAATAATAAAGCCTTGGGACTAGGCTAGAAAACAACAACAACAACAAACTTTAAAATTGCCTATTACATGTTTTGAACTTGGGAAGCTTTCGCCTATAACTTGCTTATAAGTGTGTATCGACTGTCATTGTTTGAAGTATATTTTTGTTTTTATTAAAATATATTCTTGGCTTGCACTGTCACGCAATGAAAAATAAAAATGCAAACCATGCAATATAGAAGGACTAGAATCTGGGAAATGAAAAAAGATAAATATACAAAAACCCCTGCCAAGAATCAGGTCTGTGAAATATTTCAAATGCGAGATATTGGGAAAAACGGTTTACCTAAATTTATAAAGCTTTGTATGGAAACGCCATGTTGGTGTCCCTTTCAGGAACACCAATATGGCCGCCGGATACCAACAGAAACATCTGTTTTTGAGTTTTCCTACTAATGCGTGAATTCTTCGCTTGAGGAACTCATAAAGATTACAGTAATATTTATTCTGAGACAAGGAATGTTTAGATTGCAAAATCTCCCAAAATCGGTAATGTTTTTAACCCACGTAAGAGCTTTCCCTGCCAGCCAGCTAAATGCCGCGTCACGCAGAAGCCTGGAAATTCAAGCGTCCTCTCTCGAAAAAAGAAGAACCCTTTCGAACCAAAAATTTTTTTATGTAATGGTGTTTAGGTACTGTAATACCTAGTGAAAGTAGAAACTCAGAAGAATCGATAGTTTCTTAGTTTGATTTTTGGTGACGTCACGTGCAACCCAAGAATTCTAAGAAGAACTTTTACAGTGTAAAATGTGGTTTTCCTTTCTTCTCAGTTCGCAAGACATCCGCTGCGATCAACTAATTTTTTTTTTAGAAGGACAAAATTGCCCGCTGTCACCGAGGGTGTACTTCATCAGACCACGTGAAGTCACATTGTCGGAAGTCCAGCTCCCATTTTGGATTATGAGTGTAAGTTGTAATCAGTCAACAATTATCTTCAGTAAGTTCGCGTAGCACCAAGATGACTGTTTTGACTCTCACATTAGAAAATGATAACGAGTTAATTCCGTATATTTTTGCTGAGATTAACCGCGCTTTCATAAATTTGTTCACTTAGAAGTTTTTCCTCGTGGGCTACTTTGTGGCCTTTTTGGAAGTGAGTTAATGGCCGTTTTCACACTAGAGACGGATTATCCGTTGGATAATTTTAAAAACGGAACGGTTTTAATTTTGGATGACTAATCCGTCTGACTTTATCAATTTGTTTATAAGTCAATTTAAATAGACGGATTTTGAAGATGGGTTATCAGTCTCTAGAGTGTGAAAACGCCCGATTTGTTTCCTTTGGCTTTGCCTAAGGAAACATCAAGATTCTCAAAAAGGAAAACTAACTATTTCCTTCCGAAGCATTCATTAAAAATGTTTTATTAAATACCTGGAATTTCTCAGTTCCTACCGGTTTCCCATCAGTCCCATGAATTCAGGTAGGAGTGGGTCTCCACTATCTGAAGGCCTGGAACAGGTTAGCTTTCATTAGCTACTTCAAGATCATGTGACACCAAATTGTGCCATGCATTCTATGAAATCAGATGAGATCAAAGCATTGATAAAAGCATTGTTTAATCGAGGAACTTCATTTATTTCATTTTCCAGCTATAACTTTTTACGGCTCTATTCCGATGCTTCTTTACTTTTATGTCACCTGCATGCCGTGATGACCGTGATGAACTAGACGTTTGTTATAATAGCACTGACTTCTTGCATTAGTTTTTGTAGTTGAGAGCATATATTTACTATCCTTTGTTGTGATGTGTTACATATTTCAGGGCGACTTCTGGATTAGGGCGGATCTTAGAGATAAAATAAGCAACAAACGTATTTCCTGTGTGGAGGCGACTGTGTCAATTTGGGGCTGCCGAGAATGTATTTTTTGCTAAGAAACAAAATGCGATTATGTAAACGCTTTACGATTAATGAGAGCATTTCTTATATATTTTTTATTGTTCCGTAGCAAACCGGCGAGTGCTGGGGGTTACCCCCAGACGTCATACTTCATCTAGTAGCAATTAAAAGCATTTTTGGCTTGGCGCCTTTCAGTCAGGGTACCAATACAGCGTAGCCTGCAACGGTAAATGCTATTAAGTTGTCATGGGGTTCCACATTTCTTTGTGACTATCTGAACTATGTACAATTTTTGGTGCTAGGGACTTTTTTGACGATCATTGAACGAACCGAACTTTATAACAGGTAAAGGCCAAAATCCTGGCCCAAAGCATGGACGAGTCCTCCCTCGTGGCAAAAATATTTTCAAAATCAGCCAATCCGCTAGCCTACGCGCCCCACTGCCGCGCAACAAGCCTGGTCAGCAGCTCACTCTTACTCTTACCAAACTAGTTCCAGAGAAATTTCACTTTAGTAAGAGCACATAAAGTGTCGGAAATAATTGTTATGGATAAAGCTGGCTTGAAACTATCTATTTTTTGTAGATATAATGTGCAAAGACTAATTAAAGACATGGTGATACAATTTAGCGTTTGTCGTTTGTCTATTTTTTTTAGAGAGATCCCAGAACCACGTTTTATACAGCAAATGATAAAAGTTAGATTCAAGTAAGTGGTCAATTTCTAAAAAAAATGGAAATGAGAAGATTATAAAAGTGTTCAAAAGAATTCTTATGGATGAAAGTGGTATGAAGCCAATTATTTTCGTGTAGATAAGTAAAGGAAAAAAGTGGTCACGTGGTTTAAATTGACTTTTGCCGTTTGCAGCAAACGTGATTCTGTATCTTTCTATTGACTATCAAGTGTTCGCTAATGCGATCAGAGCAATTGAATGTATTGCCATTAAACCTGTTTGTCCACGATACCAACACTACAGCCACCAGCTTCTGGCTCACTGTCGTGTAACATGAACTTCAAAGCGGTAATTTGTGTAATTGTAGTCCTAGAACTTAGTTTTTTATATTACTTTGGAAAATGGACAGAGAATGACAACGGGCAACCATATAACCTTGGTAAGTTTGACATAAACGCTTTTGCATCAGATCAGATATTTTTCAAGCAAAGTTGCTGGCTTATTCAATCCATCATCTTGTTGAGGAAAAAAGGGAAAGAACAGAAGAATAACCTCGTCGTTCGATCGTGCGACAAACTCCTCGTACATATAATCCTATGCTGATTTAATTCGTGAACCTGTTATTATAATATTTCTATAGCGCCCTCCAGGCTCAAGAAGCTTCACGATCAATGTTTTAAAAGTAAAAACGAGAAATTAGCAACTCATTTTCTACTTTAAAAAGAATAATGCAAAATTGTGAATAAAAATAGCCCTAAAGAGAGGAGAGGCGAGACTGCACTTATAAATGAAGACTGCTTATTGCAAATATTGGAATACTCACACTTTTGTCTAATCTTGTGACCCCGACCTCTTGTTGGCAAGCACTTTTTGTAAATAATGAAAATTTTGGGTGGTGAGCGAAAATACCTTGGATCGTGGAAGCTCAATCTTGAATATAACTAATTGGCCTTCAGTTTTAAATATTCTCGTTACAGTGAAAATGTTTTATTATATACTTATGAACTAATTAGTCCAGTCTTCTGCCTTGCAGAGTTCAGACTGTATTTTACGTGAATTTTGGTTATGAAGGCCGAAAAAAATGCTTGTTCTCATATCATGCTGAGTCATGTTCATTTTTCTTAACCATCACGAGCCGGAGTGTAGAGCAAAAAAAAAAATGCGGCCGAAATTCAGTTCGTTGAACTGTCAATCCTTTTCAATCGTACTCACGGGTTTTTATAGCTGTTATTAATATTCGTTTAGTCTTCTTTTTTCTCTCTTTTTCTTTAGCAGCACGCTTCACCTTTACACTTTGTGTGCCCCATAAACTCAAGTACAGCCATTACCATGACAACACAGTGTCATCAGTAAGAATTTCTGCCTTTTTGAGGCAGCTGGCCGTAATTCATTAGTTTAACAAAAAAAAAAAAGGCAGGAGAAATAGGTAAAAGTCAAAAAGAGTACAGAGGAGATAAAGTGATGATTTAAACGAATTGCACTGAGATACCCTTGAAGATAGCGGGCGCTTGGGAGCGAATTCATAATTTTGTCCTGTGGCAGTTTTTTGTTACTACCATGAAATTAAAGGGTACTCTGTCATCAATTTGTTAATAGCTTCTGGTCGACGAAAGTGGGGAAAAGCATTGAACATACTCTGACCCCTTTATGTGATCTGCATGCAAATCTTAAGACATCTATAATCTGCGGTCTTTAAAAAGACCGTCGATTCAAAGCTCAAATGGGCTTACTTCCCTTTTTGAATTATACTTACAGATCGAGTTGGGTTCCGACGTGAAGAAAAAACATATAGGAGCAGTAAATTCCCTATCATCATTATCGGTTCAGGCCCAACAGCTTTAGGAGCCGCTTAACGTCTATATGAATCAAAAGAGGAGTTTCCAAACTTATCAGTGATCATTCTGGAACAGAGTGGAAAGCCTGGGGGACTCGCGTCTTCTGAGCGAGATGAACAAGGTTTCCTCTGGGACATGGGGGGCCATGTAGTATTTTCACATTACAAGTATTTTGACGCCACCCTTGACGGTGTTATTAAGGAGTGGAATTGGAAACAAAGAGGTGCGTATACATTCATGAAGGGTTCCGATGACAAACGCAGATTTATTCCGTACCCAGTGCAGAATTACATCGAGGTGATGGACAAAGTTGACCAACAGAAAATTCTGGCAGGCCTCGAAGAAGTCGCTAAACATCCAGTGAAAGAAAAACCCGCAAATTTTGACCAGTGGCTTCTACGCAACTTTGGTATCGGTCTCTGTGAGGTGTTCATGAGAAAATACAACAGGAAAGTTTGGACCGTGAATACCACGGAAATGAACTCTGACTGGGTGAATGAGCGAGTTGCTGTTCCAGATATTGCTAAAATCAAGCGAAAGATCGCAGAGCACGTCGATGGAACTACCGCAAGAGACTTGGGGTGGGGACCAAATAAAATGTTTCGATTTCCAAGGTACAATGGAACAGGGGGCATATGGCAGGCAGTTGCTAATAGCCTTCCCCGTGAGTGGTTTAGGTACAATCACACAGTGACTGACATAGATATTAACTCAATGACTGTCACTGTTAAGTTGGGAACCGAAAGCAATAACTCCATTTACAAAATGAAGTACGCTTCACTGATATCAACTGCACCACTCGACTTGTTGGTTATTGATATGATAAAAGGAACAGATGGATATTTACAGGAGATGAGAAAACTAGCATCTCAGTTGGTTTATTCGCGCACACATGTGGTAGGAATTGGACTAACAGGTCAACCTTCTTCGATGCTAGCAAACATGAGCTGGATATATTTCCCTGATTCTGACTCGCCATTCTACAGAGTAACAGTGTTTTCAAGATACGCAGAGGGTCACGTTCCAAAGCCTGGTCAACAGTGGTCCCTCATGTGCGAGATAGCCGAGCCAAAACATAACTCCAGCCCTGAAAAGTGGACAAAACAACATTTAATTCAAAGTACCATTCAAGCGCTAATCGCCTACGGATTTGTTAACTCATCAAAAATGATCGTTTCAAAGTATTACCGGTGGCTTGGTCATGGATACCCAGTTCCTTCCATCGACAGAGAATTGATTCTTGAAAAAATGCAACTTTGGTTGCAATCCAACAACATTTACTCCCGCGGTCGTTTCGGCGGCTGGCGGTACGAGGTTTCAAATCAGGACCACTCGTTCATGCAGGGAGTGGAAGTCATAGACAAGCTGTTGAAAGGAATCCCGGAAGTAACCTACTTTTATCCAAAGCTGGTTAATTCTAGAAGAAATACCGATCGAGTTTTGAGAAAGAGTGTGATGGACTATGAAATTGTAATCGCGCACTACAACGAAAAACTCACTTGGCTTGCACCGATAGCCAATCACAGCTATGTATACCATAAGGGAAACAAGTCGCGCCCTCCACCTTTACAACTGAACGCTTGGGAAAAATTACCAAATGTTGGAAGAGAGAGTCACACTTACCTCTACCACATTATAAAACACTATGAAAAGTTGCCTCACATCACCGTTTTCATACAGGGCGAAGGGCCGTCTGAGTATTGCTTTGAAACTTTGAATGAAATTCTTAATAAAGCGAGAAATAATATTCCTTGTAAGCTGCGTGGAATGGATGACAACTGGGGGTTAATAAGGCACCGGGGCAAATGGCTTGTGGAGAAAATCAGCGGACAAATGCGCCCTTCTAATTTCACATTTGGAGAATTTTTTCAAGAGCTGTTTTACTCTCCACACCCAGAGAACTATGCCTATTGCCTCAAAGCATGTATCGCTGCAACTCGAGAAATGATTCAAAAGCATGCAATTGATTTCTACAGGAAAGCCATCTCCTTCGTAGACGATCATGTAAATCCAGAGGAAGGGCACTATTTTGAAAGACTTTGGCATACTATATTCTCCACGTATTGAATACCGCAAATTACTTTAAATTCCGTATTTATTCGATTAAACGCCACGGCGTTTATTAAATTTTTAGCGTTTCCTTGTTTATACTACTACATGAGAAATTTCTGCAATTTGATTGGCTAAGAGCAGTGGTATTTCCGCTTAATTTGAAATACCTACATGTGAAAATTACAAACCTTTTGCCGGTAGTAGTATAAACAAATAATAGCATTATTTGTACGTGATATTTGGCATGCTATTACCTATACAAATCGTTTGTAAAAATTATGTAATTTAAAGGCTCCAATGTCTCCATTATTTTGCTAGGATAGAACGGTAAATGTTTGGATGATGTAAATTACCAAGTTGTACCGGGGTTTTTCTTATTCCTCGAGTAAACGCCGCATTCTTTTGATTAGGTGCGGCGTTTATTGGTAATTTTGCTTCCATCTGCGGCGTTTGATCCAGGGCGGCGTTTATTTGAGGGCGGCGTTTAATCGAATAAATACGGTAGTTTCTTCTGGTTCTGTTGTATCTATACCTGGTTATGTCGTGTTTTTATGTTTTTCGGTTTTCAAATATAATAGAATCAGGTTTCCAGTTTCTCAAATTTCTACATGATCAATGAAAAGCGTCGAAAATAATTCTCGTGGATAAAACTGCATGAAATTAATTAGTTTTTTGTAGATACAATAGGTAGAAAAAAATACTGAAGTGAAGGGGAAAATTGGTCACGTGATACACAAACTTTGCCGTTTCTTGCCTCTCAACTGTCTGGTTATGCGAGCAACGCCATTGAATTCAACATTCTCACATCCACCTGAATACGCCTTGTTTACCTCCCCCAACATTTTGCATAGCCATTGTTTTCAGTTTCTCCTGGGTATCGTGCCGTCTCAAGAGAAACTGAATTAATGTTTACGTAAAATTTTGGGGGGATACGCAAGGTGTATTATGGTTAATGTAAAAAACGGTGAATGAATTACCATAAAACCAACAGTACTACAGTCCAAAAGGTTGAGTTTGATCGTCCACAGTCCACCTTGGATTTTTTCGGCTGATTGTATTCGAACATGAGCTTAAAAGTAGTGATCTTTTTTAGTGTAGTCTTAGGACTTGGCCTTCTATATTTCTGTGGAAAATGGACGAAGAAATACAACAGGCAGCAGCCATATTACTTCGGTAAGTTTGACTTCCGCACTGTCTGTTGAATGACTTGCATCTGATCAGACTTCGGATTGTTTTAAAGCAAAGTTGCTTAAAATGATTTGTTGGCTTATCATATATATTTTTTCTTGCTCTCATATCCAAGATTGACCGATGCAAAAGTTGCAAGATTAGGAATTTTTTGGGATGGCCTAGGCAAAAATGAGTAATATTATCTTCGCGATTTTAATAGAAAAATGTGAAAAAAAGGCATTCTTTCGTGATTCAAGCTTTCTCAAGTTCATTTTATTTTTCGAAAAATCTTAAATCTTTTAAATTGCTAGATAAACTGGAACAAGGAAAACGCATATTTATCTGCTCCGTACGTATGATCTTTCACAACACAAGATACGAAAGTGGGATTTCCCAGAAAAACTAGTTGATAATTTGTGTATTTGACGAAACATATTCTGTATATGCTGTTGCTATTAGATTTTTATCATTTTTCCTATGATTTGAATTTTCTATATGCGTAAAAATTTTGCAAAGACATAATTTCAGAGTTTTTTTTTTTAGAATTGCGAAAAACGCGAAAGTAATACCAAGGTATGTAAATTTAGCAACACGCCTCAAAGTTAAAATTTACATGTTTGACAAGTTCGTCAAAACCTAGTTCAAATTTGACAAAAATGTTCTCTTTCAGCGCTGTGGATCGTACAATTTTTACGGCAATAGACCTCTTTAGCTTGTATGTTTTGTTTTACCAATGTAGGTTTCCTTGAAATTTCGCTATATTTCCATGAAAATACGGGTATGCATAACTTATGAACAGACAAAGGGGGGAATTCCCGAGACCTGCATTGGGAAAACGAAAGATACAAGTTTAAGCTTGGAGATCTATGGCAAGATTTCACAAATTAACGATTTTTCGTCTACGCCCTCTGCGAATTTCACGGAATTTTTTTATCATTTGTTATGTAAACTGCAACACGCCCTTAGATTCAGTTTAAGCGAACGACGGCGTTTCAGTGTCCAGTACACACAAGATGGCATCATATCAACAACTACGGTGTGTTAATTTCCAGTGCACAGAAGATGACATGTTAATAACTAGTTGGCACCAACAGAAACACGAATATGTCTCGTTAAGTCAAGTACCCCTTACAATTTCGAGTATACACCAAAAAGATGCATGGTAGCGTGTGGACTTCGATCCTCGTTCTATTAACGTATTACTACGTGTCAATAGACCTTGTAACGGTTTTCGACGCTATCTTGACGAGTAGGCAAACGTGTGAGAAAATACAGTGTTTGTATGAGAATCAGTAATCTAATGTCGAATAGTTTCCGTAAAACGGCTGTTCTGAAAAAAATATCAATTGTTAACTAAAGCTACAAAGCAAAGGATTGTCCTAAAAAAATTTGGGGGCGTACCTGGGCTTAAATTTCTCCAGAGGCTTGCTTTAGATTTTCCATATATTTGTCTGTAATTTTCCCGGGACTTTCTTACAGACAATAGAAATTTTAAAAAGAGTTTCTAGGTCTTCTAGTGCATGTAACGCCCTCAATTTTTTTCAGGAGAATCCTTAGGAGTGAAGCTTTAGTTTACAAATCATATGTATTTTTTTTAGAACAGTCGTTCTACGGAAATTATTCGACATTAGATTCCCATACAATCACTGTAATTTCTGACGCGTTTGCCTACTCGTCAAGATGGCGTCGAAAACCGTGACAAGGTCTATTTCGATACCAACAAGCTTCAAGAATAATAAAGGATAACTAACACAAACAATTACTAGGAAACCATCAAAACATGACGCGAATATTTATCGTTTACCCTGTAGTAAGAAAAGCACTGGAAAAACACGACATGAAAGAAGAAAAACATGCCATGAAATTCGCCGCTCTAAAGGGCAATTAAGTACACAATCTTTACAAGAACAAGAAGTAACTTTTTTCGTTCTGAACGCGAAGTTTCTTTTGCTATATCAACTTATAAAACGTGTACATTCTTTTCCAATTACTTTAGATCTACCCAGTTACATATAGAATGCTTTTTCTCAAACTGCAAAATACTCTAATCTCTCTAATCGATTTTTCTAATGTTTAAACACAAACAGTAGCGTTTTATCACTGGTTAAAAATTCGAGGGCGAACTGTTCCAATCCTTTGATTAAACCACAGTGAATCCAGACTGAAACCAGCCTACTCGAAGACGAATTTTAAGAATTTGTGTAAGGATGTATCGTAAAATCGATAAAACGGTTAAAATGCACATGAAATTAAACAGCCATTAAAATGTACATACCTCGTAAAAAAAGTTGCGTCTGTGTTGTTTTGTTACTGCTTACGGCTCCAAAAATTAATCTGCGGTCTTTCAAAAGACTGTTGATTGTTAGCTCAAATGAATGGCGTCAGCTCATTCCCCGTTAATTATACTTTACAGATCGAGTTGGGTCCCGGCGTAAACAA
>CALNXI010004848.1:0-20961 GCA_942486025.1 Porites evermanni | reverse complement strand
CTCACACGCCATTACCCATGATGCAACTACATTAAAAAGACCCAGGCCCACGGCCTGCTGCTCCCGTGCCGCAGAAATATTTAATTTCAGGCTAATTCGTAGCGACTCAATCGCCAGAAATTTCATTTGTTCCCGCGCGTCTTCGCGGTGTCAAACGTAACCATCTACAAAGTTGATTTAGAAAATTAAAAATTTATAGAATGAATGCCAGAATGAATTACAAAACCGAGATTATGTAAATGAAGGAGCTTCAAGTATTTTTCAGAAAAAGTCCTATGCATGAAAAGGTATAAAAACCCGAAATTTGATAAAGGTAGTGCAGCCCCATGTGTACACCCATCCCCTCCCCCCAGAAGCGACGCTTTGGTGGAAAGACGCTGTACACTCGGGGTGGAGACTTGTTGGAGACTGATGAGGACATGTAGCCACATATGTTGCTAACTGACCTACCGTAAACTTAACCGTAAACCACCGTAAACCAGGGCTCCTGTCTAAACAGCCATATAGGAAAGGATACGTAAAGAAAAAGCAATAAAAACTTTACGTAAAGTTTTTATTGCTTTTTCTTTTATCAAAGATCAGTTACTAGACACTTTTGTTTACTATTTTTATTCGCAAAATTCAACACAACATATTTCGTTTACTCTCCCAGACAACAATAATCTTTTTTACTGAAGTGCGCAACCTGCGTTTTATTTTCCCGCCCTTTTCCTCTTCTGTCTGGTAAGCTGACCAATCAGATGCTCTCTAGCTGATGCCGTCCCTGATGTGCGAAGAAAAAAAAATTGTCTTTTTCCTCGCTCTTCTGCTTTTTCAGCAAACATTTTTGAAAGGTTCATGTGAAGAGAAAATGTCTTTATTTCAAAGTTTATTTATCTAGAGAGGGGAAGAAAGAAGTTACTGTATTTGCAGCTTTAAAGAAAACTTGAAAGCCCTAGCTCTAAACGAAGTCGGCAAGAACACTCAGGATTTGGCTACTGTAGAACTTCTTTAGGTAAGCTTAAACCATATAAACTTATAAAGCTTAAAGCTAAAACTAATCTTTTTAATGAAGTGTTATTAACTACCTCAAAGTCTTCACAACTACGATTAGCTGTTTTAAGTGTTGGTTGTTTGTTTATTCAAGATTTAAGACGGATATATCTAAGCGTTTCAGCTAATGATCTCAAATGGAAAACTCGTTGTCAGAGTATGAACTTTTGCGACTCAGAAATATCAAGAGGAACCATGAATTCTTGAAAAGCCTTGGTGAGTACGCAAAAAAAAAATTGATAATAATCATATTCGCTAGATTTACCACAGGTAGCCCAAGCTCGAAATATAAGGATTTGTATGAAAAAAAACCTGTCGTTTCCGTAACCTACGAAAATGAAAGGATTTCAATAAAAAACAGCTTACCTTACATAAAATGTGTGTTACGTCTCTCCTGTGTGGTCCATGGGCCGATTTATGGCCGTTTTATGAGTTGTACTGTAAACGGTTTTCTCTCTATATTAAAGGTTTTTAGGTTTTTTTCCATACAAATCCTTATATTTCGAATGTTATGCAACAGGCCAATGTTCGCCAATGTTCATATTTCGAGCTTGCGCTACCTGTGGATTTACATGCAGAAATCCAAGACAATAAAGGGCCGGACCTAATCATCAATTTTACCGAATACTATGGAGAGGTAGGGGGGGGGGGGGGCTTATTACCGTGACGCCCTGTTCGACCATTTTTGGTGTCAGCCAAACGTGATGTACTGAAAAATTTTTCTGTGAGTCGTGATCAGAAGTGCCCTCCGTGAAACGCAAACTGCCAAAATCCTCGATTGTGTACACGTACATGGAAGATCAATTGAAGAAAAAAAAAAACGTTAATCTGGCCAAACGACCTTAACTCATTAACTAGCATCAGGTGGCTTGATTTAATTTCACTTTTGAAACTTTTGCTGTCACTTCACACTTCGGTGTGCTCAGACCCACTTACAGCTGGCTTCCCTCGGTAATTTACAGCCGCGTGGGGATCACCGCGAGAGATCAACGCAGAGATCATTTGTTTCGTGACTCGTGAAACACAAAATTGTTGTTCGTGAACTCTTGACGAGGAAATTCTGAATGTTGTGGGACTGAAGACTAGATTTTCTTAGTGGTTTGCAGAGAAGCAGACATTTCGTCAGCTATGCAGGCACGCCGCCACATTTCGGAAGGGATATATGTTCATCAATGCATTTTTTCCTGAGCGCTCTAGTGGGAAAAAGGAGCATTTTTCTGATGAACTGTTATGCCTTTTTCAGAGTACTTCGTAAACGGGATAGAGAGTGTATATTTTGCACCAGCCTGCTAGGCAAGCAAATGAAACTATTATCTATTTTATAAGGCTTCGTTTTTTAGTGTTTATACGCTTGTGAAGAACTGATTTTTTTTTTTTTTTTTTTTTAGGTCTTCCTGTTCCAGCCGTACCAGCTGGCCTTCCTTCTCGTACTCGTAAAACACCTGTAAAGAAACGTAATACAGAAACCACCGTCGCAGATAGTGAAAGCTCAAATGAGAGTAGTGATGATAGCGATGAAGACTGGGTTCCAGGATCAGAAGAAGTTAGAAGACGAAACAAAATGATCAAAATATTCATTCCAGGTAGAAGAGATTTTTAATGCATGATCCTCCAAGCAGCACAGAAGGAAAAGATCAGTGTTACTTAATGGAAAAGTTATAACAAAAAAATATAATATCTGCTGAAAAATAGGTTATACATCATAAACGAAGATTATGAAACGTGAAATCATCTTTTAAAAGACATGAAAAGGCTTTTTCTTTACATGATCTGTTCATAATTCGGGGGGAGGGTGCGGCTACACGTAGGCTATTTTATGATCGTATAGCTTGTGTCTTCTTAGCCTCGTAGCAGGCGTCGACATAAAATGGGGTAGGGGAACTGGAGGAAGGGAAAAAGGGATGGGGTTAGGGGAGAGGGACCACCTCCCTTTTCCCTTTCACGCTTTTCTCCCTCTCTCCCTCCCCTTTCCCTTCGGCTTCCGCTTGCCACGCAGGCTAGTATCTTCTGTAAGATTTTCTCAACGCTAAATCGTAGGGCCAAGGTGTGAGTGACTGGCTGATACTCCTGGCTGAGTTCGGTTCGATTACTATCGGATACTTCTTTCGTCTGCGATCTGAAGACAGGAACAGTCCTGAAGAAACCAATTTTAATATATTACGTCTATACAAATTCAAACTTGGCTGCGAGGCTTGAGGACAGAAGGAATGTATTATTCAGAAGTGATTAATTTTATTTTTAAATTCCCTGCTCTGAGGCGCTATGAGTTCGAACAAGCTCAGTCTTTCCCTCTATTTTAGAGTTCCGGCCAAGACCTCAGACCGTACCAGTGTTGAACAGACGGACGGGACACACCATGACGGTGGGATATATGAAACGTTTTTATCATACATTTTTAAACTGACCTAAACTGCCAGATAACTCAACACTGGCAAAGTGTAACGTGCAACGGAAAGTTAACGATAAAGACTGTTCGTTGCTGCAGAACTTATCTAGGTTCTAAGCTCTTTTTTGAACCTTTGGAAATTCTGAAGAACATTGATTCACCCTTGCAAGCAACTCCTCTTTCCGTTTCGATAAAACCCAGTTTTGTACTCTGACAGTCGTTCGTTAGTATCTCAGGCATGAGTCGGAAAAAACTTTTATATTTTAGCAAATTTGGCTGAAATCATTAATTAGTCCATCTTTAAGAAGTTGACTTGAACCTGGAAGTTACCTGAAAAGACATAATTATTACCAGAGTTGTAGTTTATCGTTTTTCTTTTTTTACAATATACTAAACGCGCGGGGAGATCAGAAAGAAGATGATGGTTCAAGCGCGTTTGAAGAACTTGGTCGACTGGGAGAAGAAATAGACTTATTACCAGATAAAATCAATGCAGAGCCTGAAAAGCAAAGGAAACAGGGAAAGTTTACAAACAAGGAACGTCCAGAGGAAAAGCGCATTCAATATACTACCCGAGGAAAAAGGCAGACATACTGCGAAGCTGAGGTGCCGGATGATGACCACTATATCTGTAAGTTGGACCACTTAGAAACATTTCGCCTTGTATTGGGAAAAAGAGCGAGCGAGGGCTAATAAAATGGCTCAGCCGGAATAAAGCAAGCCCTTTACTTTGGCTTTCTTTAAGTCTGAGTAAATTATCGGAACATAGACTACTCAGGATAATGACCCCAAGAACATTTTATACCTGAAGATCATGTCATCTATCATTTTATCAGAGGACTCTGCAGTTAGCCTCGTCGCGAAACGGTCCCCAGCGGCGAGGAGGGAGGTTAAAAGGCTGTTTTCTCAGGCTACCATAGCATCAGAGTGCATCGACCTTATAGGTTGAACAACGCAAAATGCGCCATGGAATGCGATAATGAGGTGATTTTTTGTATTCAATTTAATACACTCCCCAGATTGCGAAGAGTGCCACGACCTGCATTACGGAGAGTGTCCAGTCCATGGTCCTTTACAAATCATTGAAGACAAGACCGTGGACGAAAGCATAAGAGAGTCGGCTGCAATGGCTTCCACGCCACCTATTCTTAGAATAGCTGATTCGTCAATTCCAGGAGCAGGATTGGGCGTGTTTAGTATCACAGAGATCCCAAAAGGTGTACGATTTGGTCCTTATAAAGGAACAAAGATAGGCTGGGAACATGTAACAGAGGATGCAAATACCAGTTACTGTTGGGAGGTAAGCCGTATCCATCAGTAAGCCATGAGTTGAGGGTGCATGATCTCTCAAATCTATCAGTGTGCTTGCGTTGACTTGGTGGCCATGGTGAGGAGATCCAAGCATAGCATTGTTTGTGATAAAAATTTCTTGTTTAGCTGGTAGTGGAAACGTCTGCATTGATCATGGTTGTTAGGACATTAAGTCAGGGAGCCAGTTCCTTAAGGTCAGGGAAAAGTCAGGGAGTTTCATTTCATTGTTCAATATTCAAATTCTTGGGTGCAGTTCCCGGACAGGAAAAATGTTGGATTGGTATGAGGATATTGTTTTATGAAATTAAACGATAAGCTCATGTTAAAAGCCGGTCTATAAAAAAAGGGAGAGCAAAGAAAGGAAGGCTGTAAAGGGAGGTTGGAGGCTAGACGTGGAGATAGATGAAACGAAAGGAGTGTTTTTGTTTCTTTGGTTCTAGATTTTAAAAGATGGAAAATTCAGTCATTTCGTAGATGGCCAAAATGAGGCTTGCAGTAATTGGATGAGGTTTGTGAATTGCTCGCGATGTGAGGACGAACAGAACTTGGTTTCTTTTCAGTTCAGAGGAAACATTTATTATCGCACGTACAAGCGTATACCCCCAGGAAATGAATTACTTGTTTGGTACGGAGAAAGTTACGCTAAGGAACTGGGGATCTCATTGGATGATAATGATAAGCTGGTTCGTGATCGAGGCTGGGCAAACGGTAAGGAACTTAGCTACTCACTTAATATTTACTCGGCATCAAAAAGATTTAAATGGATTGCAGTTGGGGTATTTGAATAAACTACTTATTAGCCCAATAGTTTTTCAAAGTTTGTAACGTTTGATATAATGTTTTGGAGACATATTTGTTCCACTTGAAGCTGTAAATTTAGTTGTCACAAAAAGCAATTAATTCTTTGCCAACGTAAGTGCCATGCATACAGTGCATAGTACAAAAAGGAAACATAATTAGCAATTAAATGAAATGAGACAGCCGCGACACAGCCTTTGATGACGGACAATAATAATAATAATAATAATAATAATAATAATAATAATAATAATAATAATAAATTTATTTATCTCCTCAAAAAGGCTTTTCAGCTTAATTTACAATGTCAAATATCTAAAACTTAGTTTTCCAAAAATACCCTTAGAAAATGCTGTTGTATTTTTACTTTAACCCATTCGCCCCTGAACCGCCCGTAACCGCCCGTGCGGATCCAGGTCCTTTCTAGCCTTTGTGACGTCATCAGTTTTAACGGTCAAGGACAACTTTCTTGGCGAACTTGTGTAGAGTGAAGAGATCTTTCAAACCATACCAGAATGAGCACAATTCAGTCAAGGACAGTGGAGAAAGAAGCAAAAAAACCACGTGACATTGACCTGAAAATCTCCATGAAAATCTTGTTCCATTGCCCACCTACCTTTCCTTTCACCTAATCCTAAGATGCTAAAAGCTTTCCCAAAAACTCTTCCCACCAAAATGAAGCCTACTAAATGCCCAGCAAGGGAAAAGAAAAATGAGGCAAGAAAAGCGAAAAAAGAAGGGAGGAGAAAAAGCGAAAAGTAAAAGTCAAGACTGCTGTGTCACTTTTAAACCCAAAAACTATCTTGAAATTTTGCTTTCTGCGCATGCCCGAACTTCGCAAGCTGATATTTTGCATCTAGATCAGAAGGCCGCTAAGTGTACGACCTGTAAACCGGTTTGTGGTAAGTTTTAGCTCTTTATAGCACGACAGTGACCAGAAAACCACTCGACTAGCTTCAAAACGCGTTTTTCGGCAAAATCTCCAGGAGCGAATGGGTTAAATCAGGAGCCCATCAATGGGCTCCTGGTTAAATACATCTAAATTAGTGATAGACTTGGTGTCCCTTAATATATTTCTAACGCCCCACTAGACGGCCTCTTCCTAACTACACCCATTTATACCCGCCGGGCAATTACCTGTCATCTTCAAGGAGGCCTAACGCCTTTGGAAAAGAAAGGAGGTGACTGTACTTGTTTGTAAATTGTAATTGAATGATACAAAAAAGGCTTTAATCTGGGGATTTTGCTAAAGTTGAGTCAGAAATTTGCAACACGTGATTTTGATAAAATTACCGATGAAAGTGAAATTTCTCAGCCGCGTCAATTTTCAAACTGATGTGGTATAACGTTAAGCGGCGTTTTTAACCTTCTTTGGTGTAATTGTGACTTTTTTCGAAGTCATCATAACTAAACATGTTACCGTTTTTTTAGGTGGCGCATTCACTTGCGAAGGTTGTGGAAAAATGTTTACTTCATTAAACTTTATGCAGAGACATATGAAATATTACTGCTTGACTCGCACAACAAACAGAACATGGGACTGCAAAAAATGTAACAAGAGATTTGCATCGATGCACTATCTCAAGATTCACGTGTGTATAGATTCAAAGGGACAACCGCATCAAAACATCAAGAAGAAAAAAGCAATTGGTAATCATAACGGACTCTCCAATACTAACACAGGGAAAAAACCATATCAGTGTATACATTGTAACAAGGTGTTTAACATGTTGCACCATCTGACCACGCACCTCCGTACTCACACAGGTGAAAAGCCATATCAGTGTACACAATGTAACAAGGTGTTTAACCAACTGAGTAATTTGACAAAGCACCTCCGTACTCACACAGGTGAAAAGCCATATCAGTGTACACAATGTAACAAGGCGTTTAACCAACTGAGTAATCTGACCACGCACCTCCGTACTCACACAGGTGAAAAGCCATATCAGTGTACACAATGTAACAAGGCGTTTGCCAACTCTGGTGATCTGACCAAGCATCTCCGTACTCACACAGGTGAAAAGCCATATCAGTGTTCACAATGTAACAGGGCGTTTAACCACTCTAGTGTTCTGACCAAGCATCTCCGTACTCACACAGGTGAAAGGCCATATCAGTGTACACAATGTAACAGGGCGTTTAGCCACCAGTGGAGTCTGACCACGCACCTCCTTACTCACACAGGTGAAAAGCCATAATCAGTGTACACAATGTAACAAGACCTTTATCCAGCCACGTCATGGGCCGTTTAGTTCAGGGAACTTGAATGCTTTATCCAGGCAATTGACAGGCAATAACTGCCTGTATTGCACTTTTGAAAGAAAGTATACCCTAAGGCCCTTTAGTGACATTAGCCAGACTGTAGCGCCGAATTTGCCTAGTCCCTAGGCCTCATCGTCTCGGATACGTCACCGAAAATGCATTGACGAAGAAGGCCTGGGAAGACGCCGTACAGGGACTAGGCAAGCGCCGGGTCAGTCTTTTACACACAACAGCGATATGTTTTGGCAAGAAATCTCAATAAAAAAGCATTTTCCCGAAATGATAAGTCCGGTTGGCCAGTGGCGCCGCTATCACATTTAATTTTTGTCGTTATGCCGGGAAGAAAGGATTATCCTTTGCCCGTCCGCCGACTTGCGCGCTCCACCGGAAAAAAGAACGCCTAATTCAGCAGGTTACCAGCGAGGAACACAAGTCACGGGCTTTCCCGTCATTTTGAACATGAGGCTGGGCCTGAGCAAAACCAGGCTTGACAGAGTAGTTTACAGACAGTTAAATGGCTTATATCGAGAACCCACAAGCCTCGCAGAGAGGCTCTTCCCGTAGCCTGATACTCTGTCTTCCGAGGTCGTTCGCGGTCTGCCAAGGGACCGTGAAAGGCCTCAGACGTCTGAGAATCAGGCTACTCTTCCCGTAAAATTGTTTATATTTGCGGAAAATAAATTTATGAGTTTTGTGACAGCTCAATAAATTTCAAAATTTAATTGCTGCATTCTGTATAGTTTGAATGACAAAGTAAAGTCATTTCTTTTCAGATAGTCTTAATTTGTACCTTCTATATCTAGGGTTTTTAAGCTTTTTATAATTATTACATTAAATTTTAAAGTTGTAAATTCAGTCTTGCATGTTTCGTTCTTTTTGTCTATGTAAAGCGAATCTGAAGTTCCTTGTCAAGAGCCCGCTAAAAATACTACGCCCGCTGCATAAGTAAACCTTCAAGTAAAACATGACGAATTTTACCCCCACAATGTATAAAGTCACTAATTAACAAGGTGAAGGGAATTACAAAACAAGAGATCTGGAGATAATATCTTGAGTGGTTTTAAAAAATTCTTGTGGCTCTGGTTTGTAGATTCCAGTCTGCAGAGCGGAGAGTCGAGAAATGCAGATGGGTTAAGTTTGAAGCAAATTCGATAGTAGAAAAGTTGTCCTCTTTTCTTCGCAGCTCAGTTCGTAGAAGATATTCATGTCTGAAAAAAATTGCTCAAGAAATAGTAAAAAAATTATACCGAAGAGATCTTAAAATAGCCTGCATAACAAGCGTCGAAAGGAGTAGGGGAGGAAGGGGAAAACAAGAGCTGATTTAGGGGTGGGGCGAGGGGGCCACGGCCATCCCTTTTCAGCCCTGTTTCTTTGAAAGTTTGTATTATTTTCATAGAATTCTCAGAAAAATGAAAAAAAAATTATATATGTAGCTGGCAAGTGGGCAAGTGTCCCTGCCACCCCTTTCTGAATTTTCTGGATCCGCCCCTGGGAAAGGGAGAAAGGCCTGATGATTCTTGACTAAAGTACCGCCAGACCTTTGCGTGGCTTGGATGACAACTTGGAGGAATATTGGCGCAGTTCCTGACTTTATAGGTCCAGGCTGGCAAGCAGCTACCTCTGGTACTAGAGACGGTCCAAAGAGAGCGCTCTGCCTCCCCTTCATGCCGCTTCGATTGTCTACGGGGTTTAGTTGTTGGAAAATGTTTAATTTTGACAATTTTTTTCGTAAACTTCTAAGTCTTAACTTCTTTTCGCTGAGAATGATTCGCGCCAAAACTCTGCTCTAAACGATAAAACCAGTTTCCGTCTTTTCAAAACTAAGAGTTCTTTGGAAAACCTTTTAAAAGTTTCATTTAAGTAGATATAGGAATAAGAGCTCCTGGCTGAAATCTGAAGACAACTATGAGTAGTAAAAGTAAGTGAACTAGTAAGCTTTTAAGTGTTTTTTCCTCGCCTTTGCAAAGTCCCGTAACCCTAAGGGGCTCCAAGGAAGGAACAAGCTAGAGAGTTCCTCAGTGTAAGGATTGAAGACCATTGAAGTGTTCGTGCGGATGAATATATTAGAATAAATTCGAACCCGGTGGTCAACAAGACTGACGGAAATTCTACTGTAAATAAAGCCGTTAAAGCTTTTAATTTTCCTTTTTCTTGTCGTACAATATTTTCGGCAGTTTCCGCTTCCCGCAATCAACAACCAGTGGAATGTTATTAATCTTTTTGATAACTCATTAATATTTATTAATGAGCGTTAACATATCAAACCAACACGGTACGTATATCCGTTTTCAGAGAAACGTGTCTGTGTGTGCTTCAATAATAACTGCAGTTAACGGCCATTAGAAAAGTTTTGAATGGAATGAACATAGCTGCAGCTACTTCTCTGGAAGGCTTTATTTGCCCGGCATGTTTGGTAGATTTTCCGGGTGCCGTAAAACTACAAGACCACTGGTTGAATTTTCATGCGCCAAACACCTCAAGCGTGCGCGGATCAAAGACTTCGAATGATTATGAGGAAATTCCCGATGATACTCCGTCAAATTCTACATCTCAGGTTTGTGTTTTTCACTATTTGATATTTTCCGACTGCTTATCGTTTGAGATGAGCTTGTATATGGCGATTCTACGCGGGTGTTTGTATTCGCTTCGCAGCGGGTTTTGCTTTTAGAAGCTAGTCTCTTGCCCAAGGCGTTCGTTCATTAGGGAAAAACATTCAGGGATAACTCAATTTAAACGCTGTTTTGCGCTTTAACGTGAACATCAGGATGTTCTGCTGCAGTGATAATTCTATAACAAAATGTCAATAATATTCTCATTATATTTATTCGCCGCCATTTTGCTGATAGTTTGAAAGTCGGTAAGGGGTCTCAGAATTTGCAAGTCCTACGCGTGAAAATATGTAAGCGTATTTGTCTAAGGAAAATTAAAATAAAATTTAAAAAAAGACTTAACTAACTTTTAGCTGTACCTGAAGTAACTTACTATCATGTTGAAATAAATATAATTTTCTTTTTCGATAACTGCCTCGTGTATTCTAATGAAAACTGGCTGGAAGGTTTCTTGAGCAAAATATTTTTTATGAAAATCGTCTGAAATATTTTGCATCCGCGGCGCTGTGGTCACCCTTTCAATACTAAGTTAACCCTCAAAGCTCATATAAGCAAAAAGCTGGAATCTACCGAACTATGTTAGGTCCACACATATTTGATTAGGTATTTTGTAATACGATTCTTTGATCGAGTTTTTCTAAAGACCATGCGCCTTCTCAGTGTTGCTTTGTATCGAATTAACTTTTTTTGAAATCTATTAATCTGATTCTTTCCTCGTATTTGACCTTTTTATTCCCGCTTCAGTTAAATTAAATTAACCCTCAAATCACTTCAGGCAACAAAATGCCTTATTAGCATATGAATGCCAAATATTTATTTTGGTCTAGAAATTTAACTGCTTTGTAGTCAAAATAATAAAACTGTGAATGATGAGTTATTTATAAACAAATGTTGTTCTATTTACTTTAAAACCTCAATATCTGGTCATGGCAAATATTCTGTTGCAAAGAATGACTTCTTAACATGCCCTGTTACCTACTAATGAATTAGCTGAGAAGTGTTAAATAATCAAGCAAGTCTGTGTGTGAAAGATTTTGTTTTAAAATAGGCTTCTCATAACTCTTTGATTTGGTCAAATATGCCCCATTTTTTTATCTCCCCTTGTCCATTCTTAACAAAGCAAGCCATGTTTAAGCCAGGCAATATATGCAAAAAAGAAAAAATATATATTTAAAATTTAGGAGCAAGTAAATAATGAAGTGACAGTACTAGTCATAGAGTGAAAAATTGCTTTCCAAGGCTGAAAATAACAGCTTATCAAATTATGGACATTGACCAGCCTGATCACAGACTTGAGTGGCCAAACTTTTGTTTTCTTGGTCTTTTGACTGGTCAGTTTCAGGTTAATACAAACATTTTAAGTTTTCCTGTTCATTGATCTGTTTTGTGGTATAACGCTGCATTAATAGCAATATTTTACTTGGTGGTTTAAACTAAACCCTTTGAGAATTAATTTCATGTTGGCATGCCCAGAAAGCAAGCAACAAACAAAGCGAATTCAAACAAACTAGTCAATAAGCAGCATAATAATAATAATATTGTGAAATAACACACTGTACTTCTAATACTGTCTGCCCTCTTTTAAGTGAAATACAATGCAAATTCACCAAAGGTACTCCCTCGAGGAGCAGAATTTTTTTGCAAGGGCTATAAAAGTCAAGTAGTTTTTGCCTTCATCTTGACAAAACTGCTAATAAAAATTGATTATAACAAAAATTAATTCAATACATCATAACGTACACTTCCTCTCAATGTTCAGTTGACAGCGCTGGCTCTTGAAAACACAAACCATGAAAAACAGAAAATGTGTTAATAAATCAGAACAAAAATTGTTGAATTTCAGATGGTTCTGTTGTATTTTTTTGTTGCATGCTAGAGGTGTTACAATGTAGATGCATGTGTGATCAACAAACCATTTCTGCTAAATGGGTCATGCACGTGAGGTTGCACAAGAGGTTAAAGCATGCGCAAACAAGAAATTTTGACCTTTACACTTAAAGAAAAAATTCTTATGAAACCTTTAAAACCCAAAATTTGCAGTTCATTGAGTACACGTACATTGTAAGTAACTAATCATCGCCAATTTGAAGAGTAGATTCTGAGACACAGGAAACGTAGAAGAGTTAAGTTATGGTGGTAAGTTACATGTATGACTACACTGAGCTCTGAATGAATTCTTATGTAGCTACACTGTACTAAGAAGAATGAAGTCCAGTGGAACACACTGACATCTTTAAAATCAAGTTATCTATTAAGCTTCATAGTGTATTTGCTCAAATTAAGGGGGGAAAGTGAATACTGTACAATATTATCCAGCTTTATGCAGAGCTAAAATATGTTTGGCCAGTCATTGTGAAGTGAATTAAGTGAAGTGACAACTTAATATTTAAAGAGGATAAACACTTGGCAGTTTTGATATGAAATAATGAACTTGTGGCCCTTTTTGTCAATTTTTGACTGTCAAGTTGTCATCCTCTGTTTCAGCTTTTGTTAACCATTCCATAAAATACTTTATGTGCCCTTACTTTAAGGCTGGACAGCTTGTGTGATGCTGTGTTAATAATTGCCTTGTGGCTGTCTGCTTTTAGGCCTTGAACGTGTCATAATAACCACTTGTTTTTCGACATAGATTAAGAGTTGTAATATTGTTACAGTATCCTGACCTTGACAGTATAGGAGTTGCTTACAACTCTGCTGGCTAATAATCATGTGAAGATTGAATGTAGTCTCAGTAGTTTTAAATAAAAGCTTCTGTTAAATAGATTTATTTTTCTTCATTTTTACCATAATTCCGCTATCACTTTTGAGAAACTTTTGTTTTATTCTAGTTTCATCATAATGAAGAGAAAGAGAGAGGTTTAATGGTTTTTGGAGCAATTTTATGGAAAATTTTATGTTTTACACTGTGATCTTGTGTTTTTTTAAGACATTACGAGATTTTGGTGTTTTTCAAGTACTTTATTGTATTGGGACCTCATTTATTTCCTCCTTGAAATGGTTACATTTGCTGTCCATAGTGTGAAATGTCTCCAAATGCCTTGAGACTTAACTGGCTGTTTTTTGACCAGTCCATCAGTGTAATAGCTTATCTTATAGGCAGCTTACTACTCAAGCCTTTAAGTCCCAACTTGGAGGATTTGTCCAATCACCACCCTTCCATTTCTGACTCTGATCACAAGACATGTTATGAAATTAGCCCTTTCACCCCCAGTGTGAATGACTTTTGAAATCGATGATATCCTGTGGTGTGACCTTTGAATGAAACATCTTTGGTGGCACTTTCACATTGCACTATTTCTTTTTAACCATGAAATTTGGAAATGTTGTCGATTAATTTTTTTTATTATTTTGGTCACTATTGAAACGGACCCAATAATAAATTTAAATATTTCAAAACTGGTAACTCAGGTCCTTGCAAACATTTTAAACTTATATATGTTGTGGTTTAATTTTATCCTTGAGTTATAAAAAAAAAAACATTGTTTCAAACTCATGACCATGCCATTATCGTTCATTACCATACCTCAAAAAACAAAAGAAAAATAATAAAATTTAAACCATGGACCACAACATTTACATTTTTTACAACTTTGATTTTTAATGTTACTTTGTCATTGTTCTCTGACTGTCATTCTTGAATTCTTAAATTAATCCTGTGCAACAGTGACTAGTTCAGTGACATTTCACATTGTTAAAAACTCTTGAATCAATTGTTGATAAGTGTCACATTGATTTTGAAATATGGCTGGAATTCATGTTGTCATTCCAGAAGGCTATAAGGTTTCATATAGTAGGTTACTTTCAACATGAAATGATCATTAGCTATATACTGGATTTTTTGCTCACTCATAAACTGTTACAGATAGTTGGTTTTGGTTATAGTTTTGGTTACAAATTAATTGTGTTGAGATTTGCATTCAAGAGAAGAAATTTAACAATCCTGTGAGTAAGTTAAGATTTATATGTTTTCGTGTGATGCAGGTCGGCTTAATTGTCTAAGCATGTCTGATCTTTAAGCACTTAGTTCAATTCTATGCAAGCGTCTGTACTTTTATTGGATTAACCCTTTCACTGCCAAATGTAGCCAAACGCAAATTTTGACCAAACTTCCAAATTTCATTTTCTAAAATTTTGCAAAACAAATAGCATCAAGTAAAAGTACAGGCGGAAAGCTTTCATTTGAATGGTCACATCACAGGATTTGGTCCACAGACTCAAAAGTTAGAGCCACCTTAAAAAACTCCATCAAGCACTCTGGCAGTGAATCCAAAAGGTCAACACGTTGTGCCTTTCTCTGAGAGGTTGATCGTTTTAATTAAGTTTTGTTTGCTTGATGAGCTTACATGCATTTTGTTTGCTTTTTAGGTTAACAGAAATCAACGGCTATGTGATCATGTCTTCAAGTCTGACCTCTTAGCTCTTCTAGAGCCATGTGGTTTTTGTGGAAAAGATATTGATGGGGAAGGAAAAATATGCAAAGGTAAAGCTCTATGCTTTAAATTATACAGGCCCGCTACAATCTGTCAGTTCTTCTTGTAAAATTATAGCTGAATCCTTCGCTGTGAAGCCTTTTACATAACATGGTCACCTCTCTGTATTCACTGAATGCACTCTTTACCCCGTCCAAACTTTAAATATTAACTTGTATGATACGAAAACCTTGGAGAAGCATACGCTTGTTTTCGGTCCATTTGATGTCTGCTTTGGGGAGATCTCTCTGATCCCCTAATGTTAAAAGTATAAAGTAAAATGATACTTATACATGTTTATGTTATAAGTTAATTAAAGCAAATAGAAGAATTCAACATAGCAGTCTAATGTGTTGATTAGAGAATGACATGCATGCATTACCTATAATAAGATCTTGTGAAGCTTTATTTAAATACTGACAGAAATATGCACAAATTTGATCAATTCTTTGACTTTTTTCACATCTCCAACAAGACACCCTTTTGGCCCCCAAGTTTTGCATGAGCCGACCATTGTTTTCAAATGCCCTCAGGAATTTGCAGTTCTCCTAGGACCATTTAAAAAGCATTAGTTTATGCCAAATTTGAGGAGACAAGAGGGGACGGGGAGATGGGGGCAAACAGAGTGTATTTTGGGGAATTCAAACATAGAGAATTAGATTAAGTAAATCTACTCGTTTACTGATGTGGTTATTTTTAAATATCAATTTCAGTATTATGATGTTGCTTATTTTTCAGGTTGCAATTACCATTGTCACGACAAGTGTGAAAGAATGGTAAGTATATCGTTAATATACAAGGATGAGTTTTGTCCTATTCATTGTACTGTATGTAAGGTACTTAGAAGAAGTCCACAAGTTTTCAGGGATTCATCTTGTCTCCTTGTAGCTTTGCATTTGTTGCATATCACTACCCTATTGTGTACTTGTAACATTTCCAATGTTAATATATAGTTTTAGCCAAGGCCAAAAGCGAAGCTCTCGAAGGATGCTTTAGGAAATGGCCGTAAGCAGAAAGCAAACTAAATTCTACCTTTAAAAAAATTGACCTGCGCCCGCGATCAATTAAAAAGGAACAACTGGTCAGTAGATAACTTTAAAAAATTACATCACTTCCATGAGTTGTATACCTGAGCCTGCGATGCAGTCATGTGACACTGGTTAGCAGATACCCTTTTTTGACAGCTGTCAATTGATCACAACATGGATGTCCCATACCAAGTTTTACACACCGGTAGTTTTAAAGTGTGCCATTTCACATCCGCTAACATGAAGGGGTGGACGTACGTATGTATGTACTCCATTCAGACGATTTTCTCAGAACCAAAATTTCTTGGAAGCATAAATTACCATATTTTCCTACCCATGGTGCTCCACTGTGCGTCCCCGAGAGCTCTGCTATAACCCTTCAGGTCCTATCAAAGTTAACTGGCAATTTCTCTGTAATTGAACATTTTACTGTTTGCGTTTTTTAAGGTCAAGGGGTTGTGCAACAGGCAGGGATCAGTGAACTTAGCGCAGAATAAATCCAAGGTAACATTATCATCAATATTTCAGTCATTTGACTCCCCCAAAAAATAAAATAAAAGAAATGGTGCTAGCTTTCCTCACTTGCAGCCAATGGCTGAATTGCGGAGGAACCAGAGAGGTGAGATCGGACATCAGCATGTAAAGGCGCACTCTTGCAGCCACTTCAGTCCATGTTTTGATCACACCTCTCCCACTCAGACCAATGACGGCACAATTCAGATAGACCATGACATCGGGGCTTACCTCCCCTACTCTTTTTGAACAATGTCACAGGTTCTTTTATGTCCCCTTCCAACGGAAGTACAGGAGAAGGTATTCTGTTTTTATAGTTGTGATTGAATTAATAAGAAGCTAATTCAGAGAGTCACAAATATCCAGGGGTTTTCATTAAGAATTCTAGTAGCAGGGGAAAGGTGTGACATTACAGAAGAATTCTCTGAAAGAGGCTCCATGTCTGAATAAAAAATAGTCATAGGCTACCGAACGTTAGCAGGAGAAATGTGCATAGTAAACTGAGAATTCTCCGTTCTCTGATGCCTAATAAACACCCTGGCTATCTACTGTTCAAATGGTTTTTGTTTGTACAGTTAGAGGTTATTTTCAACCAAGTCCACCAAGTCTGACTCTGGTCTCTTTGGGATTTTCATATGGGACTGATTGCTGGCCACATATATCTTTGCTGTGCTGTGCATGCACAATAGCAACCGGAAGGCTAAAATTAATTTTCATTGCTTGATTATCTTCTAGTTTGCCATTTAGCTTATTGGTAGCACAATCCAGCATGGGCTTTTTACTCGGTGCATCAGTTATTTCGGCAAACCAGTTGGGCATTCCACCGCAGCTTGATTTATTAGTTTGTGTGTTTCTGAAGCAACCTTTGTTTATAGCAGAAGGATTAAAAATGGTTTTCTTGTGTTTGCTGTAATTTTTTAGTTGTTTTTTTTTTAAGGTTGATTGAGTTTATTTCAGTGTCATGCTTGCTGTCACCTGAGAGTATTCTTATTTTTGTTCCTGTTCCTTTCACTTTTTCAGACATTGCCCAATGATGAAATTAGTAGAAAAACTGTAAGTATTTTACCTAGATGTGTACCATTAATAAAAATGAACTTACACATAAATTCACCAGATGGTGTGAAAATTAAACATTAAAATGTAATTATTATTTTGGTGCATCGTAGCTGTCTCTTTGTTTATATTTCAGCGAGTTCCATCTTCTCCCAAAAACCTTGTCACGAACATCTGTCATCACATGCGACACAGAGTCTCAAGGTTGGTACAAATTTGTCATGTGCAGCCACAATGTTGATGTCATCTGGGTATCGGCATTTATTTGTGGACACTTACACGAGCGTGTAGAAGAACACAGAAAGAAAACATCTTCAATTTGTAAACACTACACTCACGAACACAATGGTATAATACCTGAGCGACTTATTGAGCAGTTTAGCGTCCTGGCTAAATGCAGTAGCGAATTTGATTGCCTTGTTAAACAAATGGTTTTAATTAAGAACTTCACACCTTCACTAAATGTGCAATCCAGTTCCCTGCGGGCCAAAGTGTTCACTTAATGAAAATTAGTTTTTCTCGTCTCTTGCATTTGCTCGATTGTAATAATTTATTATTCCTATCTCACTTGATGACGGAGTCATGAGGACCCCAAAATGTTGAGTTATTAATCTTTCATTTTTCTTATTAGTTGCCTGTTTTAACAAAACTCTGCTTAAACAAACAATGATAATGGTCTTTGTTTTTTCATATTACAGAAACAGAGTGCGGCATGTGGATGAACATTTTGATCTTGACTTGACATACATTACTGACAGGATTATTGGTAAGATTGTTGTCGGGCTGTATAAATACCTGGACAACTTGACAATCTACATTGTATAGTTTTTTTTTTTACAGCATTGTCTAAGTCACCAGAGAAAAAAAAAATTGGGACAATAGTGTTATAATCTTGACAATCTACATTTTATAGTTATTTTTTTACAGCATTGTCTAAGTCACCAGAGAAATAACATTTCATTTTGACAATAGTAAATTATTGATATGGTTAAAGATGATGAAACAATACTGTGTTGTTGTTTTTTTTGGCATCTTAACAGAAAAATATTTTCATCTCTCATTTTATGTAGCAATGTCATTCCCTGCATCTGGCCTTGAAACTACTTACCGAAATAACCTCAGAGAGGTGGCAAAATTGTTGCAAAAGAATCACCAGGACAAATATATGGTACAATATGCCTTCTAATATTACTATCCTTCTAATTTTCTTTATGTGAGTATTTACTGTTTGTTAATATTCTTCAAGGTGATGACGTAGAGATCCTTTCATGAGTTACTTGGTTTGTGACATGTATATATTCCTTACTAGTTACTAAGTTCATGTTCTTATGCAGTTCAATGTTTCATTTTAGGTATTTAATTTATCAGAGAGAAGATATGATATATCAAAACTTAATCACCAGGTCAGTAATAATAATAATAATAGTAATAATAATAATAATAATAATAATAATAATAATAATAATTTTTTCACTTGGAAGATGTTACCAAATGGTATAGTTTTGCACGCAGTGTTCTCCCTAAATTTTAGCTCAGCAGGTTGGGGATCATAAAGAGGCGGTAAGGCAAAAAATATGCACCACAGAGGTGCACTTTTCTGGAGGCAGGGGGGGAAGTGGAGTGCGGGACATGACCCTGCCCTGAATGGGAAATTTAGGAGCCAAACGTGCTTCTTTAATTTTCGCAAACCTAGGCCATTGTAGGCGGTAAAAAGTGTTACTTTAGGCAGTAAATTTTACCTGTTTCCGCCTGATAGAGACTGATTATTTTGCCTTTAATTTTTGTACAGGTCTTAGATTTTGGTTGGCCTGATCATTTAGCCCCACCATTAGAAAGACTGTGCAGGTAAGATAAGATCCTTTTTTTGCTTTTATCACTGTAGTCCTTGGAAGTCTTTCTATGCACTTAACTGCATCTGTTGGAAGGAGTTTTGTTCTATATTTAGACTGTCAGTAGGCCTGCAAGCTGGTTGAGATGTAGAAATAATAATTATTAGTGCAGTGGAAATGTTTGGAATAATAGATTGGGCTGAGTTGTTCAAAGCTGGGTTAGATAACCCAGGGTCAGTGCGAGAATTGAATTCAGATTTGAAAGCTTAAAAAGCATTTCAGTTTTAATTCTTCTTGTCTACAAGTTGATGATTGGAAGCTCTAAAAATAACAGAGAAAATTATCCGAGAAAATGCTTTTGAACATTCAAAAAGGAAACCCAGGTTAAATTTAACCCCGGGTTAAGCACTAATCAGCCTTGGAACAACTGGGTCCTGCATGTAAATGAGGCCCAGTTCCTAGTGGGGTATACATGTTCAAAACCAGCTGTCACTTCACATAGTTAAGAGGAAGCAATGTCCCTGTCAGCATTTTACTGTCTTTTTTTCTGCTTGTCTTCATCGCTGTTGTGGTTTCAACCCATTTTTGTGCCATCTGTCACTTGTCGGGATTTTTCCCTAACTGGGCCCGTTAGCAAATGTGACAATGAAAGTTAATAGTTGATCATGAGGGTAGCTCCTGTACTTGGTTGGTAATCAGATGTGATTGTCTAAGTTTCATTTCATTTCATTTCATTTATTTTGCCATTAACCAGAAATACAACAACAGCATACGGAAATACATTAAAGATAGTATACAATATTTGCAACTAAATCATTTAGAAGATCAAATGTGGTAAAGGCAAGGAAGCCTATATAGAAGCCGGGGGCTTATAAACTATAGGCTTCCTGGAACTACGAGTATAGGGTAAACCATACAAGTTAAGGGTACTGAATGAAAATTGGAGGAAGTTGGTATCATATTATAGTTTTAACCAAAAATTCCCTCTTGTTTTCTTGAGCATTGTTACCCTGCGAACAGAGTCTCCTTCGATCTTCCTAGATAAGTCGGGAAGAGGAAGGAACCTCTGCCGACATCCTCGACAATTCATATTGAGCATGCTCCAAATTCAAATTTTTCTCCGACGTCAATCAAACTGTTACCGTAGCATGCACTGTATGTGTCAGCGAATGTAAATGTTAGCGTTCGTTTTCACCCTTCCATAGCTGTGTTTCCTCTGGATTTGGAACCTCTAAAAGTGAACATTCAATCTATGATTTTCTCAAAATTCCCGCATGAAATTGAAGCAGCAGCTATTTGTTTTTCTATGGAGCGTGGGTGCAGAAAGAGTCAGTAAAATTCCAGAATATGCGTGCGTGCACAGATAAAACTGGTTTATCCAGTATAAAACTTGTCTGACCCATCCAAAAAGCTGGATGATCGGCAGATCAAAGGAACTTGAAGATGTCGGCAGAGTCGCTTCCTCTTTCCCGACTTATCTAGGAAAGATCGAAGCGACTCTGCTAGCGGGGTAGAGCATTGTTAAAATACTTTTAAAATTTGATCTAATCTATCTTGCAGTATCATTAAATCTATTGATTCGTGGCTCAAGAGCGATCCTGCCCATGTGGTAGTTGTCCATTGTAAGGTAATGGTGACCAACATGAATTTTCTCCCAAGAATATCCAT
>CALNXI010004846.1:6343-20968 GCA_942486025.1 Porites evermanni | reverse complement strand
AACTATTTCCAAACGGTCAAGCTGACTGTGTGCAAAGAATGCTTTGTATTATTGTGCCCAATCGATAAACACAATCCCCTGAGTTCTTTTGGTGTGTTCGGACACGACAGCTATCGTCTCACCATTATGATACTTGTTTGGCTCTTGCACCAAAGAAATACACGCCGTCAGGAAAGTTTCAGTTCGATATAAAGCCCGTCCATGAATTCAAAGAAATTGCAACTGTCTACCCGAAAACTAAATTTGGAAACGTATGAAAGGGTATTTAAAAGATGCTTATCCTAAAAAAATAAACTTGAGCTTACAACACGTATTCAAGATTGCATCGATCCTTATCGGTCACGCCATCGTAAATATCATTTACGATATCTTGTGCAACGTGCAAAGAAAGTCGTGTCCGATTGCCCGCGGCTAGTGGATTTTGCTATCGGGCTAGTGATTTTTCCCGACGGGCAAGTGCTGTTTTTTGGGGAAATTCAAATTACAGAAGGATGGTAATCAGTCTTGCTAATCAAAAAGGGTTTGGGAGCTAGTTGAAATGACTTGTGGGCTAGTACATGCTAGCTACAGCTTGCCCGAATGGCAGGCTAAAAAACTGACTTTCTTTGCACCCTGCTTGTGACAGAATGGTCTAGCAGCAAATTGGAACGGTCCCGCTGATAGCATCTGAAACGTCTTCCCAAATCATCAGCAGTTCCTACGTTTCTGGTAGAGGCAAAGTGGGAAAAGCCAAGGTTCCCCTTGCGCGCCCAACCTTGGTGAAAGTATGGCGAGATAATAGCCGTCGTGTACGAACACACAAAAAGAAAATAGGAGCCCCTGTTCGCCCATTGGGCAAAATAATATAAAGCATTTTTTGTGCCCAATCGGGAGTCAGCACTCGCTGGATTGTTTGAAAACGGTCTGGTGAGAGTCGGTACCTAGGGACTCAAACGTTTTCTCCCAAACCACCTCACTGCCCCTCGCCTAGGCCTCCAAGGATGGAGACAAGGCCGCTTGTGGCTTGAGTGTGTTTATTAAAATTCTTACATTAGGGAGACTGAGAGTGGCTGAAGCCATATCCTTTGGGTCGCCACTCTGGCGCAATGAGATCATTTCCATGGTGACCTGAGCCTGCTCTTCCTCTGCCGTTTTCTTCAAAAGTTTGCCTGCTTGTTTTTCCTAGGATGAAGGAAAGACCGATCAATCCACCCTATAAGAGTGTTCCACCTTCCCTCTTATGCCACCCCATAAAAAAGACGTCAAAAACTTTTATCAGAGGGCATTAAACATAACAACTTTTGGTGATTTTTACAAGCATGGAAACAATTTCAGTGTCTTAATATATAGTTGTAAGACGCTTTCCATTGGTCAGAACTGACCGGCCAGACCATTCCAGTCATGATGAGAATTTCACTTTTAATCCAAACTATCAGTTAGATCCCAAATAGCAAGCACAAAGGAAATGGTGTTTCAACAAAAGCTCTTGGAAATAGCATTTCTCATTGTCAAAATTACTGTTTCCTGCTATGGTCTCGCCGGCCAGTTCTGACTTTTGGAAAGCGCCCTTAATTAAGTCTTTGATTACGTTCAATGAGCCGTCAATCAGACACAGGGAACAAGCAACAAACGGTTTGGGGACTTTGAAGAAAAGAAAAAATATCGGGGTCAAACAAAAATGGATAAAATATTGAATCACTACATTTTGTTAACAAGCCTACCTTATCTCTGGTCTCTTCCTGATCTTTCAGAACCTCTTTGTCAGCATATGATCTCTCGGAGGCTTTAAGTTCGTTGATCTGGACTTCCAGCAAGCAATGTTATCAGTTTCGGAACAAGTAAAGATCAATACATCTGTGTGACTTTGCTTAAAGGTGCCTGCAAAGTTTTCGCTTGAACACGGGCATCAAGCCAGGGAAGCCAAAAAAATCCGGAGAGCTTATCAGAGAGCTTACGCCCGGACCTAGTAGAGGGTGGGTGGCTGGCTTTTTTGTTTCAAAAGTAGGGGGTAGGTTGGGGAGATTTTGTCACTTTGATAGGTTTTCAAGCGAGAATGCAGTTCAAAGTCAAGTTAAACAAAGTTTAACAAAACAAGTTTAAAAGAAGTTTTAAAAAAATCCTTATGATTTTAATAACAAGGACTTTATCGGGTATGAAATTGGCATCTTCGCAGATGTAAATCTGCAATAGTCCCAATACATGATAGGGCTCGTAGCTATACAGTCATAAAAAATAGTGGTCTACCCTTTCAGAACACGAGAACACGCTGCAATGATTGTCTTACCTTTTTTCTTCTGCGGCGTAGCCACGTCAAAAGGTCACCACACGGAACGTATTCTATGACCAGGAACATTTTCTCTTCAAGCGTGCAGCATCCAACCATGGATACAACGTTCTTATGTGAGCCTAACAGTTTCATTTGTTCAATCTCAAACGTGAACTCTTCTATCTGTGCCTCAGATGGATCATCTAAAGACAATTTGATAAAATGATTATGTCTTCTTCATTCTTCCTGTGACAGCATATTATTTCAGTGCTAGATTTTTCATTTGCATGACAAATATTCATCCCTTTTTATCGCACGCATCCTCCTATGTACAAAAGGACAGGTAGATTCTACCTTCTAAGTGCATTTCAGTTTAATAGTCACTTTACCACCCCATCTTCTTAGTTCGCAGCCTTAATTGGAGGGGATGCGCTATCTGGAACAGTCAGGGTGGGTGAGGCATGCTATCTTGAACCCCTACGCTATTTACCCTCAGGCCGTAGCTGTTGTTTTCGAAGGAGAACAGTGGTGAAAAGAATAATCGACAATAACAACAATACTAACAGGAACCAAAGCAAACGAAATATAGAAAATTGGATTTTTTCGACTGATTTTCTGTTAGAGTCTCAGAAAGGTCCAAACAAGAAATAAAAAAGAATTGGTTTCTGTTGCATATAAACAACTGGAAATAAGTTACAAATTCAATTAGCGCTTACGGCTTTGTCTCTTGTTTTGTAGATTAAAATATTTCTTACCATGTAAAACTTTGACAGCCACCACCTGTGGTGCCTTCGGCTTCGTGGATGATGAAGGCCATTTGGAAGTCTCAGTGACCAACGCCTCCATCTCATCCCTCTTTCTAAAGGTTGCTTTGTAAACAACACCAAACTCTCCTCTCCCTAGCTCTCCCTCGAATTCTATTTGCTCAGGCAGCATTTCCCACTTATCAGAGGGTTGTGAATCAGGTGATCTGGAGAAAAAGGACATAATAAAAGCTAAGGTTGCTATTAATTAAAAAGCGCTCGTGAGTCATCGTAATGATAGCGGTGACTGTTATCCGTTTAAGCACCATAGCTTCAACCTGAAGAACATACCAGCGGTAAAACGTTTGGCTTGTACACAACTATTTGTGCAGACGTGGACGTATAGAGAACCAATGAGCAACGCATTGAACAACGCCGTTCTGGAATAAATTCGAGGCCGAAATCGACAAAACGGAATTAGCGTCTGTAACAAAATTTGCCTACTTGCAAGAGCTATTGGAGCCTAAAGCCAGGGTAGACATCGATGGATTTCCGCTTAATACAGAGGGATATGAAAAAGCAAAACAAATAATCACAGAAGAATATGGAAAAACGAGCGAAGTTGTCAACGCCTATGTCAATAACATTCTTCAACTCCCCACCGTGACAAGCGCCGACCCAAACAAAGTGAATTCCTTTTACAAAACACTGCTGCTTAACGTCCAGTCACTGGAAACGCTTGGAAAAATTGAGAGAGTAAACGGAATGACAATAAGCGTGCTAGATGAATTGACAGGAATCAAAGCCGATTTGGTCAGGGGACAAGAAAACTGGCAAGACTGGGATTTACCCCGTTTGGCCCAAGCTCTGAAGAAATGGAGAGACGTAAACCCAGCGACTGAAGGAAATAACGTCGAAAGCATGACTACTCCGTCTAAGCGCCCTGAGAACAAATCTCGTTTTTTTTACCACGCAGAATCCATGGAAAAACGCCGTTGTGTTTACTGTGATGACGCGAGTCACATCTCGCGCGATTGCACGCACGTAACCACAACAGACGAGAGGAAAAGAATGCTAGCGCAGAAGCGGATGCGCTTTAATTGCACTGGGCCAAGACATCATGCAGCTGAGTGAAGGAGTAGAATGTGTTGTCAGAAGTGCAGACAGAAACACCATAGATCGATTTGCAATCAAGGAGACCAATTGTTGACAGCCACCGGGAACCAAGGGCGTGTTGTTTATCATGTGGTGAAAGTAAGCGTGGAGGGAGTACTGTAACCTGCACTTCTGGATACTGGAGCTAAGAGTTCGTATGCTTCAGCTGCGCTTTTGGAGAAACTTCTCAAGCGCTCTCGGGCTAAAGAAGTTCGTCGAATAGAAATGATGCTGGGATCGACCACACGTGAAGTAGGACTTTCCACAATCAAAGTACATTCAACTGATGGCAGTGAAGAATTAAACGTTGACGTTACCAAGGTCGAAAGACTGGAGTTGCTGATGATTAATAACCTACACTATCAAAAGATTATCGAGTCGGGCGCTCATCTAAAGGGAGTTGAGACGACGGACTGTGACCCTAAGCCATATATCCCAATACACCTGATATTAGGGGCCAGCGAGTATAAAGGGATCAAGACGTCCGAGCTCCGCCACGTTGGGCCCCTAGGGGAACCAGTAGCAAAAAAGACCAAGCTGGGGTGGACTATTATGTCACCGGGAACTGAGATTGACTACACGAATATGCTGCGGACACAAACGAGTCATGTGGATTATGCAGCACTTTGTCGGCTAGACGTCTTAGGTTTTAGAAGATACCCCAGAACATGACCAGCGAACAGTCTACGCAGAGTTCAGAGAACAGTTGGCACGACACCCAGAACGCTGGTGTGAGACCTCGCTACCATGGAAAGGTAACCATCCGCCTTTACCAAACAATAAAGCAATAGACGCCAGCGCTTGGATGTGACCGAGAGTTGTGGAGAGATAATTGAAAAAACAGAAGTCCTTGGGAATAGTAGAAGTCGCAAGTCTTTCACCACAGGGAAAAGAATTCTACATACCTCACAAGCCGGTGATCCGTATTGCCGGATTGGCATAAGCACTATTGGCAATTACCTTGATTACAGATTAAAGATTAAAGGAGCTGAAACTATGACGCTAAGGATCGTTTATGACGCCTCCTCTCGAGCGAACCCTCATGCGCCAAGCTTAAATGTTTCTCTGTATGCCGGACCACCGCTTCAGAATCACCTGTGGAGTATTTTTAGTACGCATGCGCTTTCATCCAGTCCTTATCAGTGGGGACCTACAACAGGCCTTTCGTCAGGTGTTCATAAAGAAGGAAGAGTGAGATGCACTTAGATTTCATTGGAAGACCAGCAAACATTCCTGAAGTGGAGGTGTTGACATTCACGCGGGCTCTGTTCGGTCTCATGCCTTCTCCCTTTCTTCTTGGGGGAGTGATAGAGTGCCTTGAAACCTGGGAGTCTTGTATGCCACACTTTGTTGCTGAGCTGCGCAAAGCGTGTATGTCGACGATTTGATAAACGGGAAACCAACAGCACCAGAGGCGAAAAAAGATGAAAGAGGGAGCCATAAGAATCTTCGAAGATGCTAAGTTCATGCTGCAAAAGTGGCTCTCGAATGTTGCCGAGTTAGAAGAGAGTGAAAGAGGAGTTGAAGACAAGGGCACGTTTGCTAAACAGCAGCTCGGTCAAACAAAAGCAAAGACCGGCAGTTTTCTTGGACTCTCGTGAGACAATCTAGAAGATCAGATAAGTGTTACCATGCCTTAATATGATGCAGTCGCGTCAAAAAGAACATTGTTGCGTAATCTGGCAAGAATTTACGATCCCCTTGGTCTCGAGGCGCCGGTAACTATCAAGGGAAAGTTCATCTACAGAGATGTTTGCAACGTGAAGGTGGCCTGGAATGCACCGCTACCCCCACCACTAGCAAGCCAATGGACACGATGGAAGAAAGAGTTACCTGCCGAGGTCATGGTAACAAGGGCTCTGACATGTGCCCAGGAGCAAATTGAAGGAATTGAGCTCCATGCCTTTGGAGATGCGAGTAAGAACGGAGTGTGTGCAACAGTGCATGCAGTTGTGAGACAGCCATCAGGGGTGAGCCAGGGTTTGGTTACTGCAAAGGCTCGACTAGCGAAGCAGGGGCTGATCATTCCGCGATTAGAGCTGGTGTCGGCACATATGGCAACGAACCTTATCACAAACGTAGGGAAGGCGCTTGAAGGGTTTCCTGTTAACGTCGCTATGGATGGCTGGATAGCTCAGTGGTTCTCCATTGGATAAACGGTGGCGGCGAGTACAAACAGTTCGTAGCAAACAGAGTGATGAAAGTACAAGAGCATTCAGGGATCAATTGGCGCCACGTACCCACCAAGGAAAATCCGGCAGATCTGGGAAGTCGAGGAGGGCAAGTAGATGACAGCAAAGTGTGGTGGCAAGGACCAGAATGGCTTTCAGACAAAGAAAAGTGGCCTACAGACATCGTGACAAGCCGCACTCCTGAGAGCCAAGCAGAGGCTAAAATTACCAAAGAACTTTTTGATGGCGCCACTGCGTCAACTGGGTGCCTCAATGTTCTGCTAGGGAAATTTGACCTGTTCAAGACGTTGACGATTGTCACCTGGACCGCGAGATTCATACGGAATTCACGCCTGAAGAGACAAGAAAGAATGATGGGTCCATTGACGACCGACGAGATTAAAAACCAGCACCTGTTTTGGACCAAGCGCCCTCAAGAGATTCAAAGCAATGATGTGACAGACGATCGACAAAGACTGGGTTTAAAAGAAATCGACCAGGTGGTACTCATATGTTGAGGTCGTGTACAGGTACATTACTCGGTATACCTGGCTGACAAACACCCCTACACAGTGAAACCCGTTGAAGACGCCCATCTCCGTGCGTAGCATGGGGGAGTCTGTTTAACAATGGCGCGGATCAGAGAGCGTCATTGGGTGCCGAGGCTCAGACGTCTGACCAAGAGAGTGATAAAACAGTCTTATGGTTGTCACCGTTTCAAACGTCAGAGCCGCTGCTAAACCACCTCTAGCCCTTAGAACTATCGTGCGACCGGACACCTTTGACAACTCAGGAACAGCTAAACCCGGAGGTTCCAGAGTTCAGACCTACCCGTGACGCTGCAATGGCAGCGAGAGTACGAATGCAAGATATTGCTGACAAAGAGCAAGCCAACTGAACATTGAACACCGACTCTGTAGAGAGTTTGAGAATCATTTCGTTCCCTGTTATCGTTTTGACTTACAAGAACGTTTAGTATGATATGTTTTCTAGAGATAAATGCAACATATGTCACCTAAAGGTAGACATATCGTGGAGAGTGTCGGAAATAATAACCAATCTCCTTTCTAAACATGATTTAAGTTGGGTTTGATTTTAGTCACGTGATTTAAAAGAGGTGGTAAGTGATAGATTACACGTGAGAACCTGATAGCCCTGAACTTTATAATTGAAAGTGAAGCTGAAAACCTCGTGATTGATAGTAAAATAGTAGAACAATAGGAGATAGTAAAAGAGAATTATTTTGTGATGAGAGTGTGTACTGTGAGGAAAGGAATAGAAACCTTCTGTGAGTGTGTTGGATAGCAACTATTTTGGGGGCAATTCCCAACAAGGTTGGTGACAGTTTAAAGACATTTAAGACCACGTTTACTCTAAACAGATCCGGACATACGAACGGACAAAAACTTGCACAACGCTGCATTTCGTTTACACGAAACCCACAAACAGGGCAAGTTTTTGAATGGCAAATCATACTGAAATTTGATACAGAATTTGCACGGTTCCACAGTGTAAAAGGGTTGCACGGGAAAAGCCTGAATCATTCGTTGAAATATTTGTCCGGTCCCGTGTAAACGGGATCTAAGAGAAATTTTTCATTTTAATGCACGGGTAATTTCATTGATGAATGAAGCTTCATCCGACTCAACCAGCCCTTGCCCTTTTGGGTACTGCTGAACACATTTGCTCCACTAGCCCATTTTTAAGTGAGAAAACGTCACAACGAAAATTTGCCATACCCGATTAGAAGTCAAACGCCGCTTCTCGAAACCGGCCTTTGCCTTCCAAAAATGCAACCTCGCCGACGGGGCATAGTTTGATATCGTGTTGATATGAGAGATAACTCTTGGTCCGAGATAGGCTCAACAGCGGTTGTCTGTCAAAATAAACAGCTGGCAGAACGAGGCATCTCAGAAGAAAGCTGTCAACCAAGGACTTTAGCCATTAGCCTTCAGCCTATCGTTTTCGGTAATTCACCCAGACTACCAAAAGTTGAGTTTGTTTGTGCTGAATGTTCGTGCTCAAGCTCTTGGGCGTTGAGTCTAGGTTGCGTTCTCTCGACGTCGAACGCAATAACATCTTTTTATCAGTCAAGTCAATTTTTAATATATTTTTCAAGATATTCTTCTTCAGGATCTCTTCTTTCTTACTGTCTGTTTTAGGTTTTCAGCCCCTTGGCTAAAACAAAATGCTTGATTGTTCTCTTTGTAACTGTCAATGGCAGGTGCACGACGCTCTAAGTGGCCACGTGACGTAATCTAACCAATAACGTCGCGCTAAAATTAAATACTAGGAAAGTAAAATTTTGCTTACATAAGTGTTTTTGATCACCTTCAACTAGAGAAAAAATTACGCCGAACAATGTGGCTAGCAAATTAAAAGATACACAAACCTTTCAATAGTCTTTAGCTTCTTTTTTCTGTAGCACCAGACAGCAATAGCCACGGACAGTAGCAAAAAAGCGGAGGTGATACCAAGTGAGATGTAAATGACTTTAGAAATGGCGCGGGTCGGATTTTCGGTTTCGGTGTTCTTAACTGCAAGGAAAGGTATTGCATTATAAATGGCATAGGAAACGTGCGAGTATGCGCTGATTAAAACAGGTGCATTATCTTGTGAAAACTTACAAAAAGGTTCTTAAAATCTACTTCGCTGCTAAGCATGGCTATTCATCCTTCATGGATCCTCGTTAATATAAACTAAGTTTTCCCTGTTTCTGGGGAACATAGCACGGCGGACCTAAAGTAACAATTTTTAGCTATTTTGTGTCCATTATACTTGAGCTTACTTACCACTATTACACAGATCTCCTTCACAACAGTAAAAATGATGACCATCAAATTGTCTGCATTGATCAGCGGATATACAGCCTTGAATGGTGACTTGTTCGCCGTTTGCCGTTGTATTGTCATATTTGAAACAAAGGTTTTCTGGAAAAGCACAGTTGACCTTAATGGGAACAGGGGAATTCCTGATAGGGTACTCATAACAAACAGTACCTAAAGATAAATGCAGAATAATAGAAGTCTTTAAAACCATCGAGTATCTCTGACAAGGTCTCTAACCTCAAACTCTGGAGCAAAAGCGTGAAAATATAACTTGTAGACAAGCCTAAAAGCGGAGCTTTTATTAAATTGGAAGTCATTCATTAAAATTTGATAGACTTTAACCAGAAAATCCTAAACGAAAGCTTAATAGGAAAAACATAATGTACATTTCGCATTTTAGAAAAAAAGTAACAATTTTCAGACAACGTCTTATGTGGTTGTTGCCGTATGAATAAACAATTAACTGCATAGAATAATGTTGTTCAGGGCTCTTGTATTGAGCTTGGGCTACTTTTGCAATAATGTGCAAGTGTAACCTTCTCGATGTGATGATAGAAAACGTACTTGTTGCTGACGCTGGAATTTCACAAATATAGTTCTTTTTGTCGTTACAGTCACCCGCCCTTTTTATCATTCCATTGTCTGTCTTCATTTGCCAACAATTTGAATCACCTTTTCGGCCAATCCATACGTGCTGTATAAAGGAATTACAAGGGATACAGAAAAAAAATATTAAATGGAACAATTTACTACAAAAGCCACAATTAATTAAGGTGGTGAAAACAGTTTGATAATGGGAGTGTCATTCAAGACTCGTTATGGTATAATGCTCATATTTGATATGGAAAGAATACATTTACACTAAATACAATAAATTTGACGTTTTCGAAGTAAGATTTCGATCGTTACCATGTTGACAAGGATGTTTTGAAAAAAGCCTATTTTTCTCAATTTGTTAAACCTGGTTTTCACAAGCGCATCAGCATAAACATAAAGACATACGCACGCGCAGAATGGCATTTTTGACTCAATTCTCGACACCAGCTCTCCTCAACCCAATGATAAACAAGATGGCGGACGAAGCGTCCGCCATATTGCTTTTGATATGTTCGCATGAGGTCTGGGTCAAAGTGGCCTACGATTGGTCCACGGCCTTGTGCTTATGCTTGTGCTTATGTCGACCCATTTTTCACTTGCTTACACATTTGCTCGTGCTTGTGCTTATGCCCTAGTGAAAACCAGGGTTAACCTCATGTTCACTTCTCGGCCAAGACTGCCAATATGACAGTATACAGTTACTTAATTATGATCACTTACAATCAAATTAAGTTAATAATTTTTGTCAAGAAGGGTATATATCGTTATTCAATCAAGATAGCATTTTAGATCAAGACGTCTCAGCTAATGAGAGGCAGAGCAACTGGTTTTTTATCAAATTCACCAGCATTGCTTGGAATGTATGTATGTGTGAACGATAAACTTGCATTTTAAAATAATTCAGTTTGTACGCTCAGCTTGCCAAAGTAACTGAGAAACGTGGTCTTTTGAACATTTACGTTTTTCAAGATACAGACATAGATGAAAATGGAATTAAAACTGTCTACATCATTGTTTCAATTGGGTCTGTGACACGAAGTACACAGAAGATGTGATTTCTCCGCATTCCTCTTTGAAATCTCTTCTTATAATTTATTATCCTAGCCTTAAGCGTGCTCTATCAACTGCATAAAAAACCTGACATCTCCAGTTGATGTCCATTTCCTGTCCTTACGCTTTTCCCACAGATGTGGTGGGAAGAGTAATTATATTAAGAATCAGTTGCATTCACCTCTGGTGATCATGTGCTTATATAATTAATTCTTGTGACTACTATGTTTTATAATGCATTAATATTACATGGAGAAATTTCATGCTGTTCATGTGATCATGAGGCTCAAAGAGTTAATGACTCGATACTTACATCTACGTTGGGTTTCTTCACACCGGTGACCTCCATGAAGTGAATCAAAAATTGTTTTTTATTATCATCATCAACCTTCACTAAATCACCTCCAGAAACAGTACACCCTTGTCGTGCACCTTCCCAGGTATCTTTATGATTTTCCTTGTAGCAGGATACTCCATTGAGAAACCAACCAGTAGAACAAGCCAATGGACCTCATTAGTGAAACATTTACAGATCAAATAGTTTGAAACCAATAAGAATCATGGCATTGCTGTAAACGTTAGAGTGACTGGGACGAGAATCAGAGAACAAGGAATAAAATATTCTAAAATTTCCCGGTAATCAATCAGTTGTTATATTTAATTTTTTTAAAAAATAGAATACAAGAAAAATTAGGATCTTTAATATGTGTTTGGGTGTGGTAATTCTAACATGTAAAATTTGTATAATTATGGGCTTTGGCTGGTCTTGTGACAAAAACTGCATTGTAACCACCAAATAATCTCCTTTAACCCAGCAAGGTTATAATTGAGGTTAAAATGACTGTGAAAAAAAACGAGAAAACAAATGGAAAAAGCCCAATATCAGGGTAGAATCAAGCCTGCCTAAAATTTAAAGGCGTAAAGGCTATCTAAAGTCCGTTTAAGAGTTTAAGCGCCTTAATGGATCAAATTTTACCTGTGCTTTGGTCGTACTTGGTACGATTGGAACTTCCCCATCATTTTCAATGTCGAGTTCACACACAGGAACAACTCACCTTTCGGTCTCTTGCAGATGAGATGTTTATTTTCCTTGCAACATTCGGTGAGGTTCCAGCCACTTTTCAAGATTTCGACGCATTTATTTTCATAAACAATTCTCGACATGTTCAGCCGCTGGACAGAAACAGAAATGTTAAACGATTCTCCATTGTTCCATACATATCCTCCCTTTTGATGCCGATACGCCAACCCAATCCAAACAGAAGTGCGGTTTGCGTCCTTGAAAGCCATGTCATGGACAAACTTCATTTCCTTTTCATTCGATATACTTACCAGGTCTCCTTCAAACCCAAAACATCCGCTTAAAGCTGTTGACCAAGCAAATCTTCGCCGATAACCAAGCCTATCCATAACCTTGTAGCAAAAGCCTTCAAATTCTTTCCACGTTTCTGGGCATTCCAAAGCTAAAAAGGATCAAATTGGGCACTTTTGACTCTTGTGACTTAACGATAATGAACAATGCAAGCCAATTATTGAATGAGGTCGGTCAAGGTCTTTGTAAGTATTGTAAGCCGTAGCCGAAGGCGGAGGATGATAACACGAAATGTGCCGTAAGCCGCCGTGGGTGTCTAAATGCGCCCTCCCTACTAGAGACATTCACGGCCGCTCCTAAAAAAGTTTTTAAAAAACTAACATCGACCATAGCGCTCGAATGACCAAATAGCACAAGAAAATCTCTGAGTTAATTGTCAAATTAACACTGAAATTGTTAGAAGCCAAATGGACATACTTACCAGAATAAAGCCTTGTTACCGCTAAGAGGAGTGACACGAACAGTGCGAGTGTTATCATTATGGCACCAGATCTGGGAAGAAGTTAAAGGTTAGAGACCGGTCATCATTTATCGCCCGGGAGGGAGGGGGGTCCGGAGGGTTTTTTTTTGGGAGGGGGGTAGGGTCACTTGTTTTAAGAGAATTGAACGGGGGTTCCTTCGTAAAATCATAGAAAAAAATTAGAAGAATTCAATTAAAGGGACCACTAAAATCTGCTTGGACAATACCAGTTTGAAAGCATGTAAAATAAATGCGTCCATTCTACTGTGAGATAAATGTCTGCAGTCTCAAGTGGTTCTAAGTTTCACAAGAACTGATGTGCCTGCAGTCGCTTCTCCCTGCATTGTTTTTGGGGGGGGGGGGTCACTTGACTTCTAGGAGAACAGAACGGGGGATCCTTCGTAAATCATAGAAAAAAAATTGGAAGAATTCAATTCAAGGGACCACTAACATCTGCTTGAACAATACCAGTTTAAAGCATGTAAAATAAATGCGTCCATTCTACTGGGAGATAAATGTCTGCAGTCTCAACTGGTTCTAGGTTTCACTAGAGCTGATGTGCCTCGAGTCGCTTCTCCCTGCATTGTTTTTTGGACTTTCCTCTTGCTTTCCTTTTTTCTTCCTGTCGTTGATGATCATTTTCTTTTTTTGGGCGGCGAAAACTTTGGGGAGAATCACGAAATTTATCAGGAGTTATGAGGAGGACCACTTCAGTAAAACATCATTTAAAGGGAGGGGTCCAAAAAATCATCCGAGCAGCCCCCGCCCCCCTCCCCCCTCCTCCAGGCGACGATAAATAATGACTGGTCCCTCACAGAAACATTTCCTCGATCAATGATCATGATTAATAAATCGTTACCCCAAGAGCCCAGCAGTCCGCACTTTCTTTGGGTTTACCAACGAAATAACTTAAGAGGCATACTGGGAGAAGGCGCGGATAATAGTCCCAAAACAACGATTTTAATGTAAAGATGGTGGCATCGCGCCAAAGAAATTATTTTGTTCCGATTTCCATCAAGCAAGAAACAGCATTACTCTGAAAGAGTATGTTTTCGTATTTCGGCTACGAAAGCAAGTGTGCACTGTTTGAATACAGAAGATTAAACATCAAACTGTTCGCGGCTGTTGTTTATTTTTGCTTAGTCGACTGTTATACGTGTAAGAAGTGCAAAAATGTTACAGACTGAAAGGATCATGGCGACAAAAAAACTAAGCATTTCAGCTTGAACTTCCTCTCTTCGAAACTGGAACAGATGGCAGAGGTCTTTAACTGTCACGGAAGTGCGCACGGTCGTATTCAGTTCTCATGCAAGTAACCCTTTGGACATTGCGGAAACTATTAACGATCACTTTACAAACGTTGCGCAAGTATTAGCACAAGATATTCCTGTTGTCGATGTTAATCCTGAGTCTTATTTAAAGCCCACTGATCATTCGTTTTCTCTGCAAATTCCGACTGTTGATATTGTTTCTAACGTTTTGTCGAAAATTGATGAAAAGAAAGCCACCGGTCTTGATATGATTCCGAGTAAATTGTTGAAAATGGCTGCTAATATCGTCGCACCCTCTCTTACCTCAATATTCTCAAAGTCTATTCTCACTGGGATATATCCAAACGATTGGAAAACAGCCAAAGTGACTCCACTTTTTAAAAAGGGCATTAAATCGGACCCTAACAACTACAGGCCAATATCTGTAATCCCTATAATTTCGAAAGTTTTTGAAAGAATTATTTATAATCAACTTTTCCATTATCTAGATGATAATAAATTGCTACTAGGTTGCCAATCAGGGTTCCGTTCTCTACATAGTACGCTCACGGCTTTGCTTGAGGCAACAAATGCTTGGTCAGTAAACATCGACAATGGCCTTCTAAATGGCGTTGTCTTTATTGACCTTACTAAGGCATTCGACACCATTGATCATGAGATCATCTTGCGTAAGATGTCATACTTGGGTGTCGATCAGGCAGCTATAAAATGGTTCTCGTCGTACTTAAGTGGC
>CALNXI010004844.1:0-16886 GCA_942486025.1 Porites evermanni | reverse complement strand
ATGGATCGTTATCGACTTTTTAAGTAAGCGTACACTTAATTGCACTTTCAACCAACACTCGGCATTTATACTAGTTAATGACGTCAAAGAAATCGCATGTTCTCGATTCTCAGTTTTAAGGCAACATTTTCTTGTATGATATTTTACACTTTTTCGTGTTACCACGTGCTCCGATCAGAGCTATATTTTTTAACCCTAAACAAACCGCCGGGCGGTAAGATTTCATTCTATACTATAATCAAGTCAGTGAAGCCTATAACTACGGCCAATTGAACAGTTCTTTTTTTTCACTTCTTCAGAATACATAAACTTCTTGTCATCAGAATAAGGTGAGGTACTTATACAGATAGGATTTCGTTTTTTTCAGTTTTAGAACGCTTTCAACAATGTCGTTTTGGGAACGTGCATCGTCCACAGCAAGTGGCCAAACATGCAAAAAGGCACGATCTTTGTCTGACTGAAGCAAGGTATAATTGCCGGTTCAGTTACTCCAAAAACCACAGAATAGAATTGACACTCATACATACACCTCCACTCTCAATAACTGCTCAAAAAGCAAGGACTGGAAATTCTGAATTCCCTACTCTCTAGCCATATTATTGAAATTGTCAATTTGTTCTGATCAGTACATTTCGGTTTGCAGTCAAAGGTTTCGCCGAAATCATCCAAGCTGATCTAAAATGTACAATGAATGTGCAGTGGAAAACCAGAAAAGCATTGCAAACTGGGACTACGGAAACATGGAAAACAAAGAGAGTAAAACCGAAATATTGAAATACGTATTTTTATAGACTTCTTTATTGCCACTTACTACATTACGAAATTAAAGTGATTTGAGAGCAAAACGTAAAACAATTTAAACAGGCCACATAGTTTGTGCAATATATATGTATAGCTCGATTAAATGTCTTAACGTCATTATAGACATTTGACAAGACTTTCGGGACTGTAAAGTTAGAAAGTGATTCAGCGAAGGGCTCTTATTGATAGTGACGCGAAAACTCCCTTTCTAAAGAAAAGAAAACGTCTGCAAGATATCTATATTTGTTAAACGCAAAGCAGTACCTTTATGTTTAACAATAATAGTTTATCATTCATGAGGTGAAAATGCGTTTGTTGCTTAAAGTCAAGACAGAGTTGAACGGTTGAAATTACGTGATCTTAACCTGTATGTGTGGTAATTATACCAAGACTCGTTTAGTTACAGTTAGCTTGATCCGATCCACACTCCTCAATCTCCACGTTTCACAGGTCCAATCCCACTCTTCCAACTGCAGTAGTCGCGATTACTTGTACAGCATGGTTGGCTTAACACATTTAAGACAAGATGCTGTACTCAATGCAAAGCATCTTGATTAAATTGTGTTCATGGGTTTATTTACTATAAGATTGTTTAACTTCACTAAACGAATACCTATTCTATAACCAATGCTATTTTCGTCTTGCTAACCTCAACATGCAAAACAGTTGAATGTTTTGTGCTTACCACCGTTCATCAACAAAGCGGAAATTCGTGGTAACAGAACCGTGAATTTTTTTCCGCTTTCTCTGAATATAACCTCAAAACACATACCAATATTTGTTCACCAAAGCTGCAAGCTTTGAAAGGTAGAGCAATGAGGTACTTTACCCTACTTTGCTATTTCCTGGTGGCTTGCGGCGAAGTGCTTATAGCAGATAAAATCACTGCAGACGAACTCCATAAAAGAGGTACAGGGTCAAAATGTACTTTTCAGTTTTAAAGCATTTTTAAAAGCATTTTACTGATCTCTCGAACACAGTTTAGCAGACGTATTAGAGACATTGTTCAACTGCAAAGGTCACTCCGTCATGTTACAAAAAAGTAAACGAAGTTGTTTTTGGTAAGTTAAGTGTTTTCCTTGCACTTGTCAAGAGCAAATTGGCATTTGGTGGTATTTGAATTGCAAGTATATTTGCGGTTTCGACAGATCTGGTTGTTAGGATAAGAGTGAGTGTTCGGGTTACAGTACACTTAAGACTGATAAGTCTCATAGTGGACACCTGCCCTCAGGTCAAGTTTTGATTACCGATCACACTTGATTTGGTTCTTTAAGCTATATAAAAAACGAAGGGACAAATACTGCGGCTTATAAACTTGCCATATAAACTTGCCATTGAAATCCTCAATCTAGTCACTGCTTAGCTCAAGAACATTGTAGCTGACATGGCCGTCGTTGTTGGTGAGCTGTAAGTGCTTAATAGCTCATATTCTGCAATTTTTTTCTATCAGCTTTCTTTGGAGTAAAAATGCGACGATTTAAATCAGATAAAAGATTGTAAAGTAAATTTCTGGCAAAGAATTAATGCACGAGGTTGAAAGTTCTAGATCGTGACAACAATGCAGGATTTTTTTCCCCGATTGGAACAATGCATGATTGCTAGAAGGTTAAAGTTTACCCAAATCAATCAATGTTCACATAACTTAGGGAATGATGTTGCGCATAAGTTACTGCCTTAAAAGTAACATTTAATTTACTGAGCCGTGCTACAAGCTCATAAAGAAGACTGAAACTTAAAAAAGTAGTGGTAAGCAAACGAGGGAAATTTCCAATACGCTACTGAAAACTATAACCCTGTTTACAATGTAAAGTATAGTTCTTGGACCGGCACTGAGACAATACCGGATAGGGCTTCTGTTGACACATGAGAACGGCTTTTTTGGCGCGATTTCTGTAACGGAGGAAAGCCGCGCTGATCAAGAAAGTGGAATTTTCTGTGCCACGCTTTGATGAGTGTGAAAGGGAATTCGGACCGTTGTGGATGTGAATGAATAAGAGCGAGGATTGGAATCCACTAAGGACTAGGATTTACTTCCCCAAGTCCTCTTAACCAACTACTCCGACACGATGTTTAACCTGAGATCAGCTTTTACTTTTTTCTGACTCCATTGTTTTTCATTGCTTTTGAGTAACCGGTTCATTCTACAGCCAGAACACGTATTTGCCAGTAAATCAAAGGCGACTCAGCTCTAACCCTTAATCATAATGATTGCAGAAGAATTCAACTTGTTGGTGCACAACAACTCAATTCAACGTGTCAATCTTGAGGCTTCTTAGTAATTTCAACGTTTAAAGAAACGTATTTGAGGCATAAAAAGCGATATTCGAATATTGGAGCACGTACGTGAAACAAATTCGTTTAACGTCTCGCTTGATTGTACATATATAATCAAATAGTAATCACGGCCTATAACGATCTGTTAACTATGACTTAGACCTTTAAGGGTGGATCGACTTTTTAAGTAGGCACTTAATTTCACTTTTAAATCCAGTACTGGGCATTAACGACTTCAAAGAAATCGCACGTTTTCGACTCTTTTTAAGCCAACATTTTCTTATGTGATATTTTACACGTTTTGTTTTAAAATGTGCTCCGATCAGAACTTTATGTTTTACTCTGAACAAACCGCCGGGCGGTAAGATTTAAAGGCTGATTTAAAGCTGTATATAGATTTCACTTTATACTAAAATCAAGTCAGTAAAGCCTATACCAAGACTTGTTCAGTTACAATTAGCTTGATCCACACTCCTCGATCTCCACGTTTCACAGGTCCAATGCTGCTGTTCCAACTGCATTTGAACAATATGGTTGGCTTAACACATTTAAGGCAAGATGCTGCACTCAGTGCAACGCATCTTGATCAAATTTTGTTCATGCGTTTATTTTCCAGCCGATTGTTTGGCTTCACTAAAGGAATACCAATACTATAACCAATGCGGTCTTCGTCTTGCTTACCTCAACATGCAAAGCAGCTACGTGTCTTGGGCTTGTTTTAACCGTTCATTTAACAAAGCGGAAATTCGTGGTAACAGAACCGTGACTTTCTTTCCGCTTTCTCTGAATATAATCTCAAAACACATACCAATACTTGTTCATCAAAGCTGCAAGCTTTCAGAGGTAGAGCCATGAGGTACTTTATCCTACTTTGCTATTTCCTTGTGGCTTGCGCCGAAGTGCTTCTAGGAGATGAAATCACCGCAGACAAACTCCATAAAAGAGGCACGGGGTCAAAATGTACTTTTTCAGTTTAAAATTTTAATACCATTTTTAAAGAATTTTACTGATGTCGGACACGATTTAGTATGAGACACATTGTTCAATTGCAAAGGTTTCTCTGTCATGTGACAAAAAAGGTAAACGAAGTTGTTTTTGGCAAGTTAAGTGTTTTCCTTGCACTTGTCAAGAGCACATTGGCATATGGCGAGGTTTGAATTGCAGGTAACTTTGCGGTTACGACAGATCTAGTTGTTAGGATAAGAGTGAGTGTCAGGGTTTAATACAGTACACCTAAGACTGACAAGTCTCATAGTGAACACCTTCCCTCTGGGAGTGGTTAAAGATTTTAGTCAAGTTTTGATTACCGATCACCACTGATTTGGTTCTTTAAGATATATGGAAGCCGAGGTGACTGGTTTGTGCGTCCCTCTTTTAAAAATATTGCGGTCGGAATGAACTTTGGCAATAATTATATAAACTCGCCATTGAAATCCTCAATCTGGTCAATGCTTAGCTCAAGAACATTGTAGCTGACATGGGCTCGTTGTTGGCGAGCTGTAAGTGCTTAATAGCTCATCAGATTCTGCAATTTGTCTATATCAGCTTTCCTTGGAGTAAAAAAAGCCTTAAATCCGATAAAAGATTGTCAAGTAGATTTCTGGCAAAGAATTAATGCACGAGGTTGAAAGTTCTAGACCGTGACAATAATGCAGGAATTTTTTCCGCGATTGGAACAATGCATGGTTGCTAGGAGGTTAAAGTTTAGCCAAATCAGTTATCTTAAATGCGCATAAGTTACAGCACTAAAAGTAAAATTCCTTTAACTGTGCAGTGCTATAAGCATATGAAAAACTGAAACTGGAAAGTAGTGTTAGGCAAACGAGAGAAATTTCCAATACACTGAAAGCTAAGTCTATATTTACAATATAACGTATAGTTCTTGGGCTGGCACGAAAATCATATCGGATAGGACTTCTATTCACACTTAAGAACGGTTTTTTAGGCGCGATTTCTGTAACGGAGGAAAGCTGCGCCGAGCGAGCGAGAGTGGAGTGTTCTGTGCAACGCTTTAGTGTTGTGTGAAAGGGAATTCGGACCGTTGCGGAAGTGAATAAATAGGAGCGAGGACTGGAATCCACTGACGACTGGGATTTACTTCCCCAAGTCCTCTCGGCCTACGGCACGATGTTCGATGTGTGTGAAGCAATTTGTTCCAGTGCTGTGCCGTTGTGATTCACACTATGCCGGACAGCTTTTAGTATCGTTCTGTGTAGTTGTTATCTAGCTTAAAGGAGCGGGAGTAAAGTCACTCATAAAGGTCCAAAAAAGAGTTGGAATCGGGTGATGAATAGTTTAGTTTCTGGAAGCTAAGAGTACCTCTGTAACATCCCTAGCTATACGTTCCTGTAGGGCAGATAGTTGTTCTTTCTGACCTTCTAATCATTCTAATCTCTGAAACAGCGTAAAGCAAGCTAATGGTTTAACACTTGTTCCTTTACAGTATTGGATCCATGTGTGGGTTACAAGATTTTGAACAGCATTGATCGTCGTGTGGGATACACTGGTCAAAGCCCAATCGGATGTGATCAGCCTGGCCGAGGATTTACCGAAGGCTGGTATCGCTTCACTGGTGAAGCTGGTGTTAGGATGCCCACCAAATGCCCAGCTAAACGTCGCTGTGGTACGCATGCTCCAGGATGGTTGCAAGGGGGACATCCTACCGTCGCTCAGGGTATAGTGAGTCGTAAAGTTTGTTACCATTGGTCAAGCAGTTGCTGTCAATGGAGTAATAACATTAGAGTCAGGAATTGTGGAGCTTTTTACGTCTATGAACTAAAGAGGACGCCTGCCTGTTCGCTTCGATACTGCGGTGAGTGTAAAATTGACTTTCCTGAAATCATACACTTCATACCTAGACTTTGATAATCTATTTGCCACGAAAGGAATGATAATAACGGGCTTTTCGTTCTACTTTTCGTAATACTATGCTAAAAAAATGTCGCTCAGTTTGCCGGGATCTAGGTGGTAATTTACGGTCCTGGTAGATTAATTTTATTTACCACTAGCATCCTCTGAAAAGTCATTTTCATGTGTCCTGCATTTTCGTAAAGTTTTTAAAGTTCTGCTACATCGAGTAATCCCATGTTTCATTGTCTGTGGCTTACCACTATCCTTAAAGACATTTACTGTGTTGAAGTCAAAACGATTTGTTTTCAGGAATACCTAATGAATGCGAGGTCTACACCTCAATCAACGAACCTGAACGCCGAATGGGTAACCCCAACCAAAACAATCTGCAATGCGATCGAAATTTCATCGTGGACGGAAGATGGTATCGCTTCATTGGCAACAGCGGTTCTCAAATACCAGAAAATTGTGTTCCCGTGAGAAGATGCGGAACACATGCTCCTGGTTGGCTAAGCGGGGCCCATCCAAAACTCCAAGATGGTCTTGTTGGTCGAAAAGTTTGTTATCACTGGTCAAACAAGTGCTGCAATTGGCATAACGACATCAAGGTTCGAAGCTGTGGTACTTTTTTCGTTTATCAGTTAAAAAGGCCTCCAACATGCACGTTACGTTACTGTGGTAACAATAACGCAGGTAAGTGTAATGTGCTGTAGCTGATCTATTTTAGTCTTATTCTTATTCATGAAATCTTGCTCTGGCTGCTCAACTCTACAGCTGATTTTGTTGTCCTATCAAAAAGTTCTTGAGCTGGCAAGAAACCTCGTAGAGTTTTGGGTAATTAACCTGGACGGACAGCTAAATTGGACAAACTATTCACGTTCGAATACAATTGCAAGCAAAGTTTACCACTGAAAAAAAACCGGGGACATTTATGTTTAGTGAGCCAATTTCAGAAACATCCAGGTCCACGCTTATGATGATTATCTGCAAATGTATTTCTGGGATATAATAAAAAGAGGCGAAAAATAGGCATATAGTCCAGGGTTTAGGATCCTGGGCGGCAAACACCTTTCCCAACTTTTATGGGAGTATCTTCGGGACATTTAATGATTTGTTTGATGTGCTTCGCTTGCTTTTTAGGAGCGCCTACCACACTGCCACCACCAACAACAACACAAGGTATGCATGTACAAATCCACTAAAAAGATATGACGATTTTTTGTTATTACTTTAGAACGCTAAACACAAGTTAGAATGAAAGGAATTCCCAGAAATGTAATAGTTAAGGCCTATTTAATTCTACTATGCATCAACTATCGGTGTATGACGTTAGCATTCAATGACCTTGGTGGAAACGATTTGCAAGTTGAGAAGATTGAGCCATATTATTCAAGTTTAACCCTGTTGTGTCAACAAATGAAAAAAAATGAATATATGCTTTGGTTTTCCTTTGATATAATCATCTGATATCTTTCCTTACGAGTTCCATTCCCCAATCCGTTAGTTTAGCGTAATAAACCAAAAATTGTGGAAATCACTATGATATAGCCCCTTTAAGAAATATTTTCTTCCTTTTATTGATTTTTGATACAAAATCCACATCATATCAAGATGGATCTACGTTTATATCGCTACAGTCACCATGAATGCGTTTTACCATCAATAAGAAATATTGTAATCAATAATCGTTCTTAATTTCTTTCAAGCGCCTGCCCCATGTAACAGTTACAAGCTTCTAAACAACATTAACCGTCGTGTGGGATACACTGGTCAAAGCCCAATCGGATGTGATCAGCCTGGTCGTGGGTTCACCGAGGGCTGGTATCGCTTCACTGGTGCAGCTGGTGTTAGGATGCCCACTAAATGCCCAGCTAAACGTCGCTGTGGTACGCATGCCCCAGGGTGGTTGCAAGTAGGTCACCCTACCGTAGCTCAGGGTATAGTGAGTCGTAAAGTTTGTTACCATTGGTCAAGCGGCTGCTGTCAATGGAGTAATAACATCAGAGTCAGGAATTGTGGAGCTTTTTACGTCTATGAACTGAAGAGGACGCCTGCCTGTTCGCTTCGATACTGCGGTGAGCTAAAATCCTATCCCAAATCATTTTCAGATACTTCTTTCTTTTTTCCGCCAAATTTAGGCATATTTCGAAACTGATCTTCTGCCTCCATTGCAAGAAATTCCCCCGAAAATTCTCCTTAATCAAGTTGCAAGTAAACAGAAAATTTGCATCCTTTCCAGCTACTTTAAATTACACTACATAAATGTTTTTATATAAGTCCTGGCGGATAAGTAGTGATTATGAAAAAACAAAAACCCTTCAGTTGAATGCAACTTTATTTGTTTGCAGGAATACCCAATGAATGCGAGGACTATGAAACGCTCAACCAACCTGACCGTGCAATGGGCAATACCGACCAGAGCAGACTGCGATGCGATCAAAGAGCACCAGACAACATCGTGGATGGTAAATGGCATCGCCTGATAGGCAATAGTGGTACTAAGATTCCAGAATCATGTGTTCCCATGAGAAGATGCGGAACACATGCTCCTGGCTGGCTTAACGGTTCCCACCCGCAACTCCAGGAAGGTCAAGTGAATCGTAAAGTTTGTTATCATTGGTCGAGCAGGTGCTGCAATTGGCAAAACAACATCAAGGTTCGAAGCTGTGGTGATTTTTATGTGTATAACTTAATCAAGCCTCCACATTGTTGGCTGCGTTACTGTGGAGACAATAATGCAGGTATGTGTAAAATTCTGACACAATTTTCTTATAATCATTTTTTTTTGCTTCTCCATTTTATTTTGGCGGAGCCTCAGGATAAATGTCGAGGACAACAGAATAGCTTGCACGGGTTATTGCAGGTTATTGCTAGCCCGAAACAAAAAGGCCTTTCCTAAGACATGTACACCCCTTGATATTGACTAAATGACTGAGAAAAGTAAGCTTTTTTTCAGATGTTTAAATCTTTGGTGTCTAAATGTCGCCTCGGAAAGAAATGGATACCCAAGTGCACAAATAATAATATTTAATACTTATATTGCGCTTTTTCTATAAAAATACTCAAAAGCGCATTACAATATTATTAATAACAAAATTAAAAACCAGTAAAATTACCCGGTAAAATTACAATGTTTAAAAATAAATAAATAAATAAATAATCTAACTAAAAGCCTTCTTAAATAGATATGTTTTAACAGAGCGTTTAAAAGAGTGGATTGATGTTTCCTGTCTTATTGGCAGAGGAAGACTGTTCCATAAAAAGGGGGCAGCCATCGACAACGCGCGATCTCCCAAAGTCTTCTTCTTTCTTAGCCGAGGCCTTTCTAACAATATACCATTATTGTTACGGCGTAGTTGGTAACGTGAGTCCGGTAAGACAGAGACAAGATCCTTAAGATAGATAGGCGTAACACCGTGAAGAATCTTAAATGTAACAAGGAGAACCTTAAAATCTACGCGCAAGCGCACTGATAGCCAGTGGAGTTCTCTTAGCGAAGGAGTAACATGACAATACTTAGGTGCGCAGTAAACCAATCGAGCACTGGCACTGGCACAAATGGAGACTAACTGACAACACTGGCGTGAATTAACAGTGAACGCTTTTAGTTGTTCTCCACATCTTACATTCGGGCCAGAAAACGTGCCTTTGATCTTGATCCTTTCGTTATAGAAAAATTTCTTCCTACGAAAAGACGTTTCTTTCATTTTAGTTTTCTTCTTCAATCCAATTTTTGACAAAAAATACACCTGGAAGGATAAATCAAGTAAGGCGCAAGGAATACAACTAAAATTCCCATTTAATAGGAAATGTCTCAGCAATTCAACAGAATGAGAAAGTACTTATTTTTTTGTAGGAGCACCCACCACACTGCCACCGCCAACAACAACTCCAGGTATGTACTTTTTATCCTTAACCAGATTGGCATCTCACTGTAGATTTTATGCTTTGCCTTAAAAAATAAATTTAAAAACAAAACAAAACAGCGATCATATGATTAAACATCTTGCGGGTAAGGGGTTGCGCATGGAAAAACACCCATATTCTGAAAACAAACAAAGAAACAGAAACTTGTCAATTAATATTACCAAACTGCCTTTAGGATGTTGATCAAGGAATTTAAAACATATATTTATCTAAAATAGCATTATTTGGCTTAGTTGTTCGTCTGGTAAAAGATCAACATTCTTGAAAGATTGTAGAAGACGTCGTGAAATTTCTTAGTTATTCTCTCTATATAGTTCGCTCCATAACTAATAAATAGAAACCAAAAGTTGCTCATCATTATTTCTTTAAGCTACAAAAATAGCATCTCTGAGTACTAATATATAGCGTATACTTTCAGTTATAGCGCTTTTCAGTAACACGCGAGTTGTAAACTTTATACGCCAGCTTACAATTGCTTTTTTCGCTCAACCGTCATTGCGGCATAATTACGATCACAAGCTACGAACCTTAAAACACGACACAAAACGGATGGAAATCCACCAATAACAAATCAAAAACCATGACCTCTTGAAATCGTTGAAGTAAACCTTAATTTGTTTTCTATATGGGCGCTAGATGATTAATCGAGCAAAGATCACAAACGCAAGTTGGTTTTGAACTTCAGAGTTCGCGTGTTTGTAAAAAGCTCAGTAAAAGCCTTAAGTTTTCACTGACTAGTGTAAGTTCATCTTATCTATCAAATGCGGGTTGCAGTCCTTGCACAATAAACATCAACACATCCTTTTAAGTAAGTAGTTACTAAAAAAATATTCTTTTGAGCTTTGTCTTTCCCGAAGCTAATGTTTTCATGCGTTCTCTTTAGCACCAAATCCATGCAGCAACTATCACGTTCTTGACGGTTTCAACCGTAGCGTGGCAAATACAGATCAAAGGAATTTGAGATGTGACCAGAGACACCTGCATCCTTTGCCAGCCTGGTATCGCTTCAGTGGCGAAGCTGGCGACAGAATGCCAACATCCTGTGTACCAAAATTACGCTGTGGTACGCATGCTCCGGGCTGGCTGAACGGTTCACACCCGTCAGTAAGAGAAGGCATTGTCACTCGTCGAGTTTGTTATCATTGGGGTTCCAGATGTTGCAACTGGAAAAACGATATTCAGATCCAAAACTGTGGTGCCTTCTATGTATATCGGTTAGTTAAGCCTCCCACGTGCTGGCTGCGTTACTGTGGTAACAATGCAGGTGAGTTTTTTTGTTTTCGTCCCTTCTAGCTGTTATCGGAAAAGATCTTGAATTTTATTCGAACATTCGTAGTGAGGAAATTGAATTAAGGGACAGAGCCAAGTGTTTTCAACTGCAAAGGTAAGAAGGTGTCCTTATTGTTAAGGAAAGACATTTGGTATCTGTTGGGCCAATGGAGCATTCCGTACTGGTTTTGTTTGAGGGATTTAGGTGCTATTGCGTTCTTTGAATATACTCATCTCAATGTAAATACGCTTTTGATTGGTAATTTTACTGGCCTCAAAATTATAGATAATGAATAGAATGGTATGTGGAGTGAGAAGAACTTGGAAAATTTTGTTAGTTCCAAATGGGAATCAGTTATTAAACCTACGACATTCAAGGCACTCTACCTTTCGAAAAAGTGCGAACTATACTTTAAGGGATTCCAATAATCTGCATCCGCTTTTTGTAAATGTAAAGTTTATTCTTTTGACACTCAATTCTGCAAAGGCATCAAACCTGGATATCTTACGTCTGCAATTCTTTTCAGGAACGCCTCCACCACCAACAACGACACCACCTCTACCAACAACAAGACCAGGTATAAAAAACGTGAAATGGTCTTACAGAAACAACATTACACTTTGACATAAAAATTGTTGGTAATGTAAATTTACATTATCATAAACGAATTTGACTAACGCTTTAGCGTTGGCAGACGATCATTTTGTCTTCAGGTTTTGTTTTGTTACATTGCCCGGGGGATCGGAGTTAGCGAGGTTCAGGGAGCAATAATGTCTTGTTGAGTTTGTTGTTGAGTTCCTATTTGATCCGAAAGTTTTTTTTGGATACTACTTCGGATTGAAACTCTATGTGGGAAAGTGTCTCCAGTTAGTGGGGGACACCAAAGATTTCCATGCAGGTTTATCAGTTCCTGAAAATGTCAAGTGTCCCCATCTCAAAAAAATCAATGAATTTAATTTGTTTCGTTCACGTTGATTAGTTTAATGCTGCCCAGGTTTATTCATTTTACTGCTTTTTTTTCTTCAAAATAGCATATAAATTGTAATAAAAGTCTTGTTGAATTCTCCATAAAGTGAGTTTATATCTCCACTTTCCCTTTTTAGCACCAAATCCATGCAGCAACTATCACGTTCTTGACGGTTTCAACCGTAGCGTGGCAAATACAGATCAAAAGAACTTGAGATGTGACCAGAGACACCTGCATCCTTTGCCAGCTTGGTATCGCTTCAATGGCGAAGCTGGCGACAAAATGCCAACATCCTGTGTACCAAAACGACGTTGTGGTACGCATGCTCCGGGCTGGTTGAACGGTTCCCACCCATCAGTAGGAGAAGGCATTGTTACTCGTCAAGTTTGTTATCATTGGGGTTCCAGATGTTGCAACTGGAAAAACGATATTCAGATCCAAAATTGTGGTGCTTTCTACGTGTATCGGTTGGTTAAGCCCCCTGTGTGCTGGCTGCGTTACTGCGGTAACAATGCAGGTGAGATTTAGGGTTTTTTTTTTACTTCTAGCCGTTTTTGGAGGCGATTTTCATCTATAGTCAAACCTTCCTAATGTGAATTAGTTGAAACAAGGCAAGTGTGTCCCTATTATAGAGACCAATAGTATATAGAGGTGTATGATTATGGAGAAGTCTGTACGGAAGTTTTGACGGATTGGCATTGTTATCACACTAAATGGTTTTGCTTGTTGAATTTTAAATCTATTAGACCTTAAGGAACAAGGGATAGAAATGATCAGCCAGTAAATTTTGGATGGCAAAAGAAATGAAATTTCTTTGTGATATGTCAATTTCAAAATCTAGGTAGGGTAAAAAATGTGGGGATTAAAAACGTCAAAAGTTTAAAGGAATTTCGATAGTCTGAACCTGCCTTTGGTTATTTTAAAGCACTAAACTTTAACGACGAAGCAAAATGTTTGAGTATGATTCGTTTTTATATTTATAATCTTTTCAGGAACACCTCCACCACCAACAACGACACCACCTCCGCCAACAACGACACCAGGTATGAAAAATAGAACATGTTCTTTCACAAACAAACTTTTACTTTCCAGGCATAACCTTCAGTTATTTAATCTGAGTATTTTTTTTTTATTGAAGACTTAGATATTTGATTAATCTTTTGAAGAATAAATGTCAGCGAAGGATCTCTCTGTGTGAAACCCCGTTTTCAGCAATTTTCGGGAAAGGAAAGAGAACTATCGGCCTCCACCAGTGTGGCCTGGTTCAAATCCTGGCGTCAATTCACTGTCTGGGTTGAGTTTGTTGTCAGTTTGCTTTCCTGCTTTGGGACGTTTCCACAAAATACTCGGGTTTTCTTCTCATACACTTACACATGCATGGTTAAGTCTAGTTTTGGTGTGGGCAGTGTCTCCAGGAGTGTCTTGTATCTGTCAGATAACCGGTTAACTTGTAACACCAGTCTTGTTGCTTTCTTTGTCGGGCTGAGGTAACGTTATCCCTTCTCTTCTTTAGCACCAAATCCCTGCAGCAACTATCACGTTCTTGACGGTTTTAACCGTAGTGTGGCAAATACAGATCAAAGGAATTTGAGATGTGACCAGAGACACCTGCATCCTTTGCCAGCCTGGTATCGCTTCACCGGCGAAGCTGGCGACAAAATGCCAACATCCTGTGTACCAAAACGACGCTGTGGTACGCATGCTCCGGGCTGGCTGAACGATTCCCACCCATCAGTAGGAGAAGGCATTGTTATTCGTCGAGTTTGTTATCATTGGCGTTCCAGATGTTGCAACTGGAAAAACGATATTCAGATCCAAAACTGTGGTGCTTTTTACGTGTATCGGTTAGTTAAGCCTCCTGGATGTTGGCTGCGTTACTGCGGTAACAATGCAGGTGAGATTTAGTTGTTTCTTTTTTCCTTCTAACTGTAGTTTTTGGGGACTTCCTAATGTGAATTAGTTAAAAGTGGCAAGTTTGTGCATTTAAAAGGCGATAGTATAGTTAGGTGTGCTATTATGGAGAAGTCTGTACGGAAGTTTTGACGGATTGGCATTGTTAACGCACTAAATTGTTTTGCTTGTTGAATTTTAAAAAGGTTAGATCTTGAGGAACAAGGAAAATAATGATTAGCTAGTAAATCTTGCATGGCATCGATGATTATAATAACTTAGCCTCCTTTAGTAAGAAATTGGTTTTTTTCGAACAATGCCCTTCAGAAAAATAGTTTATTATATACAACTAAATAAAGCGCAGGTAAGGGACGGGCAAATGGGGAAAGGAGGACCAAAAAGCATGCAACTTTCTTGTGATGTCATTTTTGTCCATTTCTTGACTTTGCCTTTCTTTTTTTTTCTTTTTTTTTCCCTTTTGTTAAAATTGTTATCTGTTTTAATGCAAAGTAAAATATAGTAAAATTTAGTAACCGATAATTAGACTAGACTTAAATGAATTATAACTGTTTATAAAGAATAAAGGAAAAAAAACGCATAGCAAAAGGAATGAAATTCAGTCCGTTGTTAAGTTAGGTCAAATTGAAAATCTTGTCAGAGCCAAAAATATGTCGATTAAAAACGCCCAAAGATTAGGAGAACTTCAATAGCCTGAACCTGCTTTTAGTTACTTTAAAGCATAAACTGTAACAATGCAAAATACTTGTGTTTGATTCGTTTGTATATTTGTAATCTTTTCAGGAACACCTCCACCACCAACAACGACACCACCTCCGCCGACAACGACACCAGGTATGAAACATAAAACATGCTCTTTTACAAACAAAATTTTACTTTAAAGATGCAAATTTAGTTATATAATATGTGTATTGTTTTGACGATATAGATATTTGATTTATCTTGTAAAAGATTAAATGTCCGCGAAAGGTCTCTCTTTCTAAAAAAATCCTGTTTTCAGCAATGTTTGGGAAAGGATAGAGAACTATCGGCCTCCACCATGTGGCCTGGTTCAAATCCTGGCGTCAATTCATTGTGTGGGTTGAGTTCGTCTTTAGTTTCCTTCTCAGTTCTAAGAGGTTTTTCTCAAAATACCCAGGTTTTCTTCTCTCATCACACACTAACACACTCCTGGTTGAATTCCAAATTTGATATGCACAGTGTCTCCAGTAGTATTGTTGTATTTACAGATAACCGGTTGACTTGTAACACCAGTCTTGTTGCTTTCTTTGTCGGGCTGAGGTAACGTTATCCCTTCTCTTCTTTAGCACCAAATCCCTGCAGCAACTATCACGTTCTTGACGGTTTTAACCGTAGTGTGGCAAATACAGATACTTATATTGCGCTTTTTCTATAAAAATACTCAAAAGCGCATTACAATATTATTAATAACAAAATTAAAAACCAGTAAAATTACCCGGTAAAATTACAATGTTTAAAAATAAATAAATAAATAAATAATCTAACTAAAAGCCTTCTTAAATAGATATGTTTTAACAGAGCGTTTAAAAGAGTGGATTGATGTTTCCTGTCTTATTGGCAGAGGAAGACTGTTCCATAAAAAGGGGGCAGCCATCGACAACGCGCGATCTCCCAAAGTCTTCTTCTTTCTTAGCCGAGGCCTTTCTAACAATATACCATTATTGTTACGGCGTAGTTGGTAACGTGAGTCCGGTAAGACAGAGACAAGATCCTTAAGATAGATAGGCGTAACACCGTGAAGAATCTTAAATGTAACAAGGAGAACCTTAAAATCTACGCGCAAGCGCACTGATAGCCAGTGGAGTTCTCTTAGCGAAGGAGTAACATGACAATACTTAGGTGCGCAGTAAACCAATCGAGCACTGGCACTGGCACAAATGGAGACTAACTGACAACACTGGCGTGAATTAACAGTGAACGCTTTTAGTTGTTCTCCACATCTTACATTCGGGCCAGAAAACGTGCCTTTGATCTTGATCCTTTCGTTATAGAAAAATTTCTTCCTACGAAAAGACGTTTCTTTCATTTTAGTTTTCTTCTTCAATCCAATTTTTGACAAAAAATACACCTGGAAGGATAAATCAAGTAAGGCGCAAGGAATACAACTAAAATTCCCATTTAATAGGAAATGTCTCAGCAATTCAACAGAATGAGAAAGTACTTATTTTTTTGTAGGAGCACCCACCACACTGCCACCGCCAACAACAACTCCAGGTATGTACTTTTTATCCTTAACCAGATTGGCATCTCACTGTAGATTTTATGCTTTGCCTTAAAAAATAAATTTAAAAACAAAACAAAACAGCGATCATATGATTAAACATCTTGCGGGTAAGGGGTTGCGCATGGAAAAACACCCATATTCTGAAAACAAACAAAGAAACAGAAACTTGTCAATTAATATTACCAAACTGCCTTTAGGATGTTGATCAAGGAATTTAAAACATATATTTATCTAAAATAGCATTATTTGGCTTAGTTGTTCGTCTGGTAAAAGATCAACATTCTTGAAAGATTGTAGAAGACGTCGTGAAATTTCTTAGTTATTCTCTCTATATAGTTCGCTCCATAACTAATAAATAGAAACCAAAAGTTGCTCATCATTATTTCTTTAAGCTACAAAAATAGCATCTCTGAGTACTAATATATAGCGTATACTTTCAGTTATAGCGCTTTTCAGTAACACGCGAGTTGTAAACTTTATACGCCAGCTTACAATTGCTTTTTTCGCTCAACCGTCATTGCGGCATAATTACGATCACAAGCTACGAACCTTAAAACACGACACAAAACGGATGGAAATCCACCAATAACAAATCAAAAACCATGACCTCTTGAAATCGTTGAAGTAAACCTTAATTTGTTTTC
>CALNXI010004843.1:0-10702 GCA_942486025.1 Porites evermanni | reverse complement strand
ACGTGTCTAACTTACCAAGCAACAGAGATTCGCGGATCCAAATAATTTAACTTGGAGGTACCGAGTGCGATCTCTTTATTTTCCTCCTTGTCTGTAGCGGTTACTTCTAATTTAAAAAGCTGATCCTCCAGTCTCTGAGCTTGGGCTTTTTTCTTCTCTAGTTGCCTAAAAAGGCAAAAACAAAATAAGCAAAATAGAATCAATGGATCAGGGGCACCCAACGAGAATATAGTTCAAAACCACTTAACATAGCATTGTTAAACGTATTTTAGTATTTAAACGGTAGATACAATTATATTTTTTATCTGTTCGGATTTCCTAGCTGAAAAGTCTAATGATCCGAAAATTATAGGAGTCAAACCTTACCCTTTCGAAAATTTCAGCCAGAAAAAATGCTCCCTAAAATTCTAGGCGACCTTTTTAGGGTAAACATCCGTTAAAAATAGGCAATTGTACCATTTTTTAGATGTTCGAAAATCCTAGGAGAGGCAGGCAAGCAAGAAATTTTACAACAAATGTTCCGAAAATTCTAGATCTCAAATCGTCTTCCGAACAGATATTTTCCGAAAATTCACGTTGGGTGCCCCTGATGGATGCTTTAGCAGCGGCCTGTAATCGCTCTACGAGCTTTAAAAATCAAAGACGTCCCGTCTGTTAACAGTTTTCTATTTGACCATGTGAACGTTGAGCTGGAATATTAAGTCAAACAATAATTGCCTTGGAGTGCTTTCCATTTGTCAGAACTAACCGACCAGACCATTACCATCGTAATGATAATTTCACTTTTAATCAAAGCTCTTCAGCCAGATCAGTCAAGTCCTTACTAGCACGCATGAAGAAGTTGGTTTTTGACCAAAAACTCTTGGGAAAAGCCTGCTTCTCGACTGGAAAGCTCCCTAAGATTATTATTAGCAGACCAGAGGAATAGAAAGGATTACAGCTTCAAAATGTGTCACCGTGAAACCTCAACTCATAGCCGGATTAGTTAAGCTACCATGTTTAGTGAGGAGAGGGGGCTGGGTGCTTGCTGCGAAATCTGTGAACATAGGAAAAATATAGGTCTCAAATTCCCTGGGTACCAGGGATTTATTTCTCGCGTGCGACCGGATGCTTCGGTGTCGGCCAAAGCCCGGCCGAAAACCGGTTGACCGAAATCGGGAACCGCATATTTAAATTCTCTGGCTACATGTACAAGGCCCTTGTAAAGAAGCAAAGCGTAAAAAGAAAGTCGTGTCCGATAGCCCGGGGCTAGTGGATTTTGCTATCGGGCTAGCGAATTCTGTTTCTAACTTGCCCGACGGGCAAGTGACGTTTTTTGACGAATTGGAATAACAGAAGAACTGTGGAATCAATTCTGCTCTTCAAAAAGCTTTTGGGGCTGGTTGAAATGACGTCTGGGCTATGCTAATGTTAGCTTCAGCTTGCCTGAATGGCAAGCTGTAAAAATGATTTTCTTTGCACCTTGAACGGTAGGTAATTAAATGTTCTATAAGTAAATAAATTGCGATCTGTCATATTTTTCACCTACTTTCTCGTTTTGTCATCTTTGCTTTCCTTAACTTGAATCTTCAATCCTTTAACCTCTTTCTTGATCTCTTTGATTGCCTTCTTTTTATCCGCAATCTTGACAAAGAAAATCACAATCCTCTCTTGAGACCCCAAAAATAATGAGTAAAATAAAATATAATACAATAGTAAAAAACTTCAGGAGTTTTGACATCGCTGTGATAAACTCATTAAAAACGAGTCCTAAGTTAACGAACAGACTGTTCACATTCCCCTGTTTTCCCATGAGTTCGTCGAGATCGAGCGCTTTGCGTTAAGGGCGGCCATCTTGGATGAGTGTCAAATCTAACCCGACGCCCGAAACCGGTGTATATATGAAACCAAAACGGCCGCCCGACCGTACCGGTGAGCGCTCGATCCTGACGATCCAAAGAAAAAGTAGGGGACTGTAAACAGTCTAGTCGACAAAAGATGTTGCGTTGTCAGAAACTACGACTCAAGCTTATGCTTATGTTTGCTTTCTTATTAAAGAACAAAAAACAAAATTACAGTGTTTCTGTAAGACCGGAGCAAGGACAGAGTTCTTCGTGAGGGACGCTTCTACTGTAACTTGCTTAAAACTGAAGGCAAATCGTAAATGTAACTGGTTGACATCCAAGATACCCACAATTGTAAGACGTGATTGTTCAGGTTTGGCACGATGGCGTCATTTACTACTACGATTAGCGGAATCCTTTTTGAATTTCCTCTTATATTTACATTTAGTACTCCCAGTGAGGTTTATATAACATAAGCCCTAATTTGCACAAGAAAGCAAAACCCTGAAGGATTCTGGTTGTAGTAGTACTAAAATGACGTCGTCGTGTAAGTGACCCATTCATGAAACTCATCACTCATGTGCACTTTACTGAAACAATCGTCTGGTGTTGTAAAAGTTCGCTGGGTTCTTTTTTTAGTCAGTTTAGTTATAATGTTAATATGCGACTGATCTCCAAATCATTGATTCGCTAAGTACCTTGTTTTGAAGATTTGACATTGATTTGTCGAAAGTCTTGGGAACCGAGCGCTGAAAAGAGAAACATGAAGGTTAGTACATTGCAAGCTCACACCTTCTATATTGGCTTCGAAAGTGAGACTTCACTGGTCATTCATTAGGGACTTTTAGATCGGACGACGCGATGGCGGCCGAGAACGTCAAAAAAGCAACAGGTTTAATAAGCAAAACAACAACTACTATTTATTTAGTATGTTGTTCTAACTTTTGAATCTGTGGACGAAATCCTATGGTGTTACCATTCAAATGAAATCTCTTCTGCAGTACTTTTACATGGTACTATTTATTGAGTATGTAGTTCTAACTTTTGAGTCTGTGGATGAAATCCTATGGTGTTACCATTCAAATGAAACCTCTTCAGCAGTTCTTTTACATGGTACTATTTATTTAGTATGTAGTTCTAACTTTTGAGTCTTTGGATGAAATCCTATGGTGTTACCATTCAAATGAAACCTCTTCAGCAGTACTTTCACATGGTACTATTTATTTAGTATGTAGTTCTAACTTTTGAGTCTGTGGATGAAATCCTATGGCGTTACCATTCAAATGAAACCTCTTCAGCAGTTCTTTTACATGGTACTATTTGTTTTTCAGCAGCTTACAAAATGAAATTTGAAATGCCACTTGGGGAGTGAAAGTGTTATGTTACGTACCTGATGGTTACAGAGAATGGCCACGGCTCGATTCGCTCGGTTGTACGATAACACTTTGGCGTTTACATTGTCCTCGGGATCCGTGAGTTTGTTAAGCTGATCCTGCAGTGTCATGGAGGCGTTGTACGTTCGAAAAACTTTGGCAGTTAAACCGTCCATTAAATCCGATAGGTACTTGTTCAATGAAGTTGTCTGAATGAAGTGTAAAAATACAAGCGTCAACGAAGTTTCCTGATGGAAGGTTCGACTTTACAAAGTATACCTTTGGTGTTAACGTAGGGCTTAAAATTCATCAAGGTATTGTAAGATTATGGATGTACTTACTGACAATCTGTCGAATAAATCATCTCCATCCTGTTTTCCTTTCTTAAATAAGTTAAGATTCTTAAACACCTGTAAAAATATCATTTATTTTTGTTATATTTGCTCTTTAATAATTATTGTGTTGTATTGTAATAACCCCCTACGGTTTCAATTGGAGCTTCCTCGCCAGAAAAAAACCCCTCTAATTCTTCCACTTATGTAATTTACGTCACTTTTAACCTTTAACTATCTTTTTTGCTATACATTGAATGACTGTATTTTTTCTGGCAAATAAATAAACTTAAACTGAAACTGTTAATTAATTTAGCCTAGAAAAAAAAAGGATTTAACCAGAAAAAAAATACCTCACAGCTGATCAAAAACCCGGCAATTGACAAGTAAAAATTATATTGGCGAGATATACGAAAGGATTGACTAGCCATTCTCATTCAGTCACTATTCTAAAGGTGTGAACGCGAAATTTCGATCTCTGTAACACAAACTCGGTGGATGGGTCCATGAATGTAATCATATTTCTTGCAAGTCAATAAAATAAATCATCAATTCACTAAATCCCACACTGAAAATACATAACATAACGTGACAATAGCATTCAGAGTACAGCTGTAGGTAAATCTTGCTAACGCTCTCTCCTCAGGCTAACCACAGGCTACCCATTGTTCAGCACGAGGTTTTACGCATGTCATAGTAAAATAGAGCATAGCTCTCAAAGGGTGGATTCATTTGACGCGTACAAGTGTACATGAAGCATTTGGCAGTTCGAATTTTGTTTTGAAGCTCAAAAACACATTTAAAAAATTCCAACGGGCAAATACGACGGCTTAAAGCAGCGGTTCCCGTTGGCCGATCCGCTGGACAAGTGTAACGCTAGCCTGAGAAAACAGCCGACATTTGGCGACGCTACCACTGGTTTCGCCGCCAAATGACGTCTGAGAAACGAGCGCAGAAATTCCATGCTGATGACGCGTCACTACCCAGATCTGGGTAGTTACTCTGGTTGAATCAGATTTTTCACACGGCACGACCAATCAGAAGCACTACCCAGATCAGGGTTTATCAGGATAGTTACGAGTCATCAGTATGGAATTTCTCGCCCGTGATTTAGACGTCATTTGGCGGGAAACCAGTGGTAGCGTCGCCAAATGTCGGCTGTTTCCTCAGGCTAGGATAACGCAGACTATGGGAGCGAGATTGGGCTTGTAAATGCATTAAACGAAGCCCCCTCAAATGCCAAAACTAAGAGAAAAGTAAATTTCACTTACCTTTTTTTCTACCGGGACAAAGTTCCAGTATCGAACAGAGTCTTTACCGAGGAAATCAAACTCCACTACATGTTCCTTGTCTTCCCACTCATCATGCAATTCTATACACAACAAAGTAAGTCACATGATGAATATGGGATCACCAAAAAGAGTTTCAGAAGAAACTGGGGTAAAAAGTGTCCATAATTTACAAACAAATATTCCAAACTGAAAGCAAGAATCTTTACGTTAGTGGAGGCAAACCAGGCCACTTAGCTTTTTTTTGATCGTTTGATTTCCACCAATAAATTATTGAAAGAAGGAAAAGCAAAAATTGCTGTCATTGTTGCATACAAAATAAGATTGATTTCCCGTTAATAGGCCATTTTACAGTTGTGGGCTTGGTGTGACCTTGTTTTGATACAAACATCCTTCCTTTTCTAATGTAAATTTCGCTTAAAAAATACTAGTTAGCATAGCAACAACATGATTCACATAACAAAGCAAGCAGTGGAGGCTGCCTTTAAGCTGGCCTAGAACACAAGATCACTAGCTAGATTTTAGGGCAAGAAGCCTATTGCCGAAAAAGGTCGCAATTTCAGTACAAAGAGGTCACAATTTCTACTCACTGATATGCTCGAATCTCAATGAACAACAGCCCACAGTGTCGGCTGTGTCGTCATCTTTTTCGTGTCCAGCTCGAAGAGCAAGCTGAAAATTGGAATCACAAATAAGTTTTCATTAGAGAGGTTTCCATTTATTGAAAACAACTAAGCAAAAAAAAAAATACTCAAAGACAAACTTAACATGGTTTTGCTTAATCAAGGTAGCCGTTTTTTCAGAAAAATTGGCTACGGTCAGNGGCTTAAAGCAGCGGTTCCCGTTGGCCGATCCGCTGGACAAGTGTAACGCTAGCCTGAGAAAACAGCCGACATTTGGCGACGCTACCACTGGTTTCGCCGCCAAATGACGTCTGAGAAACGAGCGCAGAAATTCCATGCTGATGACGCGTCACTACCCAGATCTGGGTAGTTACTCTGGTTGAATCAGATTTTTCACACGGCACGACCAATCAGAAGCACTACCCAGATCAGGGTTTATCAGGATAGTTACGAGTCATCAGTATGGAATTTCTCGCCCGTGATTTAGACGTCATTTGGCGGGAAACCAGTGGTAGCGTCGCCAAATGTCGGCTGTTTCCTCAGGCTAGGATAACGCAGACTATGGGAGCGAGATTGGGCTTGTAAATGCATTAAACGAAGCCCCCTCAAATGCCAAAACTAAGAGAAAAGTAAATTTCACTTACCTTTTTTTCTACCGGGACAAAGTTCCAGTATCGAACAGAGTCTTTACCGAGGAAATCAAACTCCACTACATGTTCCTTGTCTTCCCACTCATCATGCAATTCTATACACAACAAAGTAAGTCACATGATGAATATGGGATCACCAAAAAGAGTTTCAGAAGAAACTGGGGTAAAAAGTGTCCATAATTTACAAACAAATATTCCAAACTGAAAGCAAGAATCTTTACGTTAGTGGAGGCAAACCAGGCCACTTAGCTTTTTTTTGATCGTTTGATTTCCACCAATAAATTATTGAAAGAAGGAAAAGCAAAAATTGCTGTCATTGTTGCATACAAAATAAGATTGATTTCCCGTTAATAGGCCATTTTACAGTTGTGGGCTTGGTGTGACCTTGTTTTGATACAAACATCCTTCCTTTTCTAATGTAAATTTCGCTTAAAAAATACTAGTTAGCATAGCAACAACATGATTCACATAACAAAGCAAGCAGTGGAGGCTGCCTTTAAGCTGGCCTAGAACACAAGATCACTAGCTAGATTTTAGGGCAAGAAGCCTATTGCCGAAAAAGGTCGCAATTTCAGTACAAAGAGGTCACAATTTCTACTCACTGATATGCTCGAATCTCAATGAACAACAGCCCACAGTGTCGGCTGTGTCGTCATCTTTTTCGTGTCCAGCTCGAAGAGCAAGCTGAAAATTGGAATCACAAATAAGTTTTCATTAGAGAGGTTTCCATTTATTGAAAACAACTAAGCAAAAAAAAAAATACTCAAAGACAAACTTAACATGGTTTTGCTTAATCAAGGTAGCCGTTTTTTCAGAAAAATTGGCTACGGTCAGGGTGAGTTGTTGTAGCCAGCCCTCCCACACAGAGCCCTAAGAAAATCTGCATATGAAGCTAGATATTAGGCAGGTTTCTTCCTTACCTTGTCAATGAAGTATAGAGCAACACCTCTGAAAAAATACAAACATCAAAATAAGTTAAATATCATAAGAAGTTCTAACACACAAAGATCTGATGCAATGCAAAGATGATAACCATCACATTTGCTTTGATCAAATCTTCTCCCAAGAAATTTCAATCAAATCCATGACCCCTAAATGGACCAAAGCGTTAGCAATCTTGTCACAGCAATTTTAACAACCGGTACATTATTTTAGAGTAGCTTTTGGTCAGCGTCTCAAAAAGTCTTATTGTCAGTAATTATTTTAGCTTTTGCCTACCCTGAAAATGCTTGCCTAGTCCCTGTACGGCGTCTTCCCAGAGTGACACCTTCTCGGTCAATGCACTTGGTGACGTATGCAAAACGAACAGCCAGGACTCAGACGTGACCACGTGATCCGAAATGCATAGACGGCATGGAATAATGAGGCCTAGGGACTAAGTAACATGTTTGCATAATAGCAGACTATTTACCTCTGACGCAGTCTCATTTCTTTGGATTTCCAGTCCTCTTCATAATCCTCTCTGATTTTCTGAACACAGTCCTGAAACACAACCAAAATTATGATTTTTGTGGCATCCCCCAAAAGATGGCATAGCCTTACAGCTTATCTGTGTTGCTACATCAATAGCTTTATTCCAGTGACTTGGAGTAATGCAAGTCTTGCAAATCCACTTTGCAAGTGATGTTCATTTTTTTTATGGGATCAAAATAATTTAAAAACTAGATAAATTACCACTCTTCTGCATAGACTACCAGAAAGCAGGGTAGCTCATTGTTAGGTACCAGATTTTCAAGCGATATACCATTACCTTTAATTTCCTTGCTGTTTCATACTTCTGCCAATCCTTTTCACCCTGAAAACAGTTGTAAACAAATCATTATTAAATAACTGAAGCCAGTCTATTCAAAGAGAAATACCGTAATAGATTGCAGTTCAGTCTCACCTTTAATCTTGACGTTGGATTTAACATGACATACTTGTAACTTCCTTGAATATTCTCTACCCAGCAAGCAAGCCACGATACCTTTACACAAAAACACATGTACATCAATGTTAGCTAGGTTTTGAAACGTTTTGACCGGTGACAGAATTTTCTCTTTTTTAGTTTTTAATGCTTAACTACCCGGAGTGCACACAACTCAATTCATTCTGTATCAATTCTCTGCAAGCAGTCTCTAATGATCTGAGCTTGATACCCACATTAGTGTCATCATTATTAATTTTTACCTTATTATCGTGAATGACTTTCTGCCACTTGTGGCCTTCAGGAGGCTCAGGAATTTTTGCACCTCTGCAAAGAAATAAAAACAAAATAATGTTATGATCATAAAATGATTAACCTACTTGAATTTGATGAGAGTGCTAGTGATAAGAGTGCAACTAACTACTGTAACACTTCTAATAAAAAGCCATGTTTAATCATGAATTGCTCAGAGCTAGACCAACGACATTGCAGTTATTACACTATGATTCAGACTCAGCTGAAGACAATCCAGTTGCCTCATCTTACACATTTTGCTACACATGAAGGGTATTTGCTGTTGGGATGTTACAAGAGTAATTAATTGATGTTCCCCATCCCAAGAGATAAATCCAGGGAAATGGTTGTTCTGTGCCTTACTATTGTACATGTAGCTCTGATCCAAGGCTAATCATGAACATTTGTGACAGAAAATCAGTTATGTCTGGATTTAAACAACTAGTCCAGATGATTACTCTAATTTGAAGCCCATGAACCTTATGAGTCATTTTACTGATTGCAATACGGGAAGTGACCACAATTTTCTAAAACAAAAGATTGATACTGATACACTCTTCCTCATCTTCTCACCACAAAAATTTGAGTAGTGTGACTTGATTTCATGACGGCAGAAATTTACAATGTATGAGTTTCTGATAACACTTACAGTCAAACCAGGTGAAGTGTTCCCGTTGCTAACGAACTAATCAATTCATTAACGGAAAAATGATTTCGTTTGTTGATTCAATAATACATTCATAAAATGAACAACCCAATGTTCATATTTAGTCTCGATTCCATAATCGAATGTTGATTCGATTACTGTTTTTTAAAAAACTACAAATTTTTTTCTTTTTTTTTTCTAAGAGTCGAGTGCAGACGAGTTCTGAAGTTCAAACCCAAACAAACTGTTACATTTACGCCGTTTTGCTTCCAGTCATCAGTGCAACGGACCTGACCTCTTAGAAAACACGATAGTCAAACTGAGGTCAGTGTATGTGCGGTGATTGGTGGATTTTGATCCCCGGCCTTTGTCAGTTTCTTTGCGTTTGCAGTCTGTCTCTTCTAGCTGTTTAATATTTTGATTAAAGGCAATTAAAAATGCAATCGTAAACGGCAGGAAAAGGGAAGCAAATACGATTGAACTCAACAGACAAGAATAAAGAACAGGTAGATTTTGTTCATAAACCAAATCAATATTTGATTATTGAATCGAGGTCCAATCTGACTGTTGAATTATTCATTTTATGAATGGACTATTGAATCAACAAATGAAATCATTTTTCCATTAATGAATTCATTAGTTTACTAGCGACGGGAACGCTTGACCTGGTTTGACTGTAATGGCAATTTAAAAGCAAACAGAGGCGAATTTCAACATACTGTCCAATATTGATGATCACATCCTCAGGCATGGTCCTCTTTTTAAGTTTTCCCTGCTTAGGGTGGTCACCACGTCCACGGAATAAACCTGGAGGTTCAATCTTGAAGTTGCCTACCCTCTGCTTGTGCCCATCCATAAGACAATAGCCATACTCTTCTAAAATTTTCTCATTTTCCTTTTTCAGCTCCTGTTTCTGCTCCTTTGTCCAGTTTCTTCTCTCCTCTGCTTTCTGAAAGAATTCAATGTGATATCCAATATTTCTATAAGGATAGGGCACAGAGAAATAAAAGGTAGCATGCAGTATCTTTTATCATCTGCAAGACGAGAAGGCCAATAATACTTCAGTGACATATTGCAGTCTATGAGACAGTCTAATGTAATACTTCAGTGGCCTAGGTAGCAAATGATATTGCAGTCTACAAGATCTACACAGTCTAATGTAGAATTGAAACTAACTGTTTTCATTTCACAAAACTTTTGCATTTTGTGCCTTCTTTTTAAGGTCTCTTTTTTATATTTATTTCTAGCAGTGATCATGGTTCATTTAACTCTTTAAGCCCCAATATCCACATAAAAATTCTCCAGACTGACTTCCATACTTTTTCTTAAAGAATCAGTTGAGAGAATTTGTTGACAGATCAAAGCACTTTCCCCTTGGTGGTCAATTAATTAATTCTCATGACTTTTTCACTTGTTCCTGTATTTGTTATTATAAGGAGAAAATTTATGTTGGTCACACTTTGGACTTAAAGGAGTACAGACCGAAGGGATGTACTTTACTTACAAAGTACAAAACAGTCTCATAAACACTATCTAATATTATGCCGTACCATTGTAAAGTATGCATGCATCTCTTTAAAGTTGCACTTGGACAGATCCTTAATAATTTTCCGCTCTTCACTTGTCATTTCTTTTCGCCAGTCTTCAAAGAAATTCTTGTTAAAGATGTCTTTGCTGGTGTAGTCATGATCAAGCATCTTGGCATAAAATGATGCCACCTAGAAAACAACACCTTCAGTAACTCTGTTTCCTTAACCGTTTTATTA
>CALNXI010004842.1:0-12491 GCA_942486025.1 Porites evermanni | reverse complement strand
TGTATCCATTTTATCAACGACCATCATCATCAACAGCATCGATCATCATGCATGGGTTGTTCTTCCTGTTAGGTAAATGAGATCACGTCTTACATCGATGCCTCACAAGTGTACGGATCGGATGAAGCTTTGGCATTGAGGCTTCGAGACACAAAAGCAAACCTAGGGTTCTTGGATGTGAGTCCTTACATCAACACTAATGATAGACCCAGGCTACCAGATGCCGAAGCAGAAGCTTTCTGCAGATCAACAGATCGCAGTAGCAGACCGTGCTTTCTTGCTGGTGACATAAGAGTGAACGAAAATCACGGTAAACGTTTAAATGATTCTAAGTTTCAGAGACTAGTATTTATTGCTAGCAATCACTTATATTTAACTGAAGAGAACAAATAAGAACAAAAAAAAACTAAATAAGAACGGTAAAGGTATTAAATCAGAGTTCAACTGACGTGCTCTGAATCTCCCGGTTTGTGTTTACTGTGCATAAAAAGTGGAAAAGAAGCTCAAAAGCAATATTAATTGTGTGTATCTCACACCTTTCGGTGATCAAGCTGGACCCGCGCTGATTCGGCCGGACTTGTAGCCGTCAGAGCTGTTAATAAGCATTAATATAAAGCTTGTGTAACTAACCTTTTCGCTGTTCCTCTCTTTTTATTTAACAGCTTTGATGGCGATGCACTTGCTATGGGTACGTGAGCACAATCGTATCGCAAAAGTATTGCACGTGCTCAATCCTCACTGGGATGACCAGAGGCTATATCAAGAAGCACGTAAGATTGTTGGGGCTGAGATTCAACACATAACTTTCAATGAGTGGCTTGTAGTTCTTTTCCCAAGTAGAGAATTGGTAAGAAAATGGTAAAAATATGTTTACGCCAGTTTTCTTTTCAAGACAAAATCCTTTTCAGGAGAAAAATAGATAAATAATAATTGTGGCTTGGTACACACAAAAACGTTTACACCCACACACTGACTCGCTCTGTACCCAGCCTCAAGGATTCGTAGCTAAACGCTGATGGTAGCTGACTAATCCACTTTTTGTTGTTGACAAAGCAACAGTCGGAATTAGACAATTTCTGGATCTTTTAATTTCCTCACAATTATAGAGATGTTTTATTTTTTTCAAGTCAAATTTTCAATTTCCTAGAATGTTTACAAATGTACCTACGGCTGTAATTCATACCATCTGCAAGCATAATTTTAATGAACTCGGCACACAGTAGGATAATCGATAATCGATTATGATCCATTCAAAATATTTCGCCGTTTCTAATTGGCTTTAATCCTCTCGCTAATTCTTTATTCAGCGCTGACCATATATGGCAGATACCATCACAACCTCGTTTTCAGGTAGCTGTGGCCAGGTAAACCATTAGGTTTTCAGTATAGCTAACCACCATTGTACCAATTAGTTTTCGTTTAAAATACAGGCGAAGAACGATAAAGAGCGAAAAAAATATAACAAATTAAACAATAACTGCAAAATAAGAAAAAGAAAAAACTTCTACGAAAAAAGAAGGGTTCTTAAGAAGTTAGAATATAGTTTTGAATGACTAATGTTAATAAATACAATTATTGAATTCGACTTTCGTATGATATGAAGAGTTATGCAAATCCCGCAGGCCGTTATCACTCTCCTCGATCTGCATAATTTGTCGTCCGAGTCCAGCATTCACGATCAATAATAGCTAATTACGTTTTGTTTATACTTCTGTTGCAGAGAAGACAAAATGGTCTTTTGTTGGAGCCTAAAGGTAGTTTCTTCACCCAATATGATCCCACAATTAATGCGGAAATGTTCAACAGCTTCTCTACAGCCGCTTTCAGAATGGGCCATACTCTGATTCGCGACACTTTCGCTCTTTTGAGCCCCAACTTCAACCGTACAGCATTTGACTCACCAAATGAATTAGACACGAGAGACTTCTTCAACCCAGATCGATTCTATCAGCTAGGAGACAACGCATATGGAGGAATTTTGCTTGGGCTGTTAAGGAATTTTGCTCGAAATTTTGATGCGTAAGTTAAAAATCCGTTATGAAATTATATGCTCTCGAACGACCTCTCAAGGGCCAGTTTTATCTAGGCAGAGTCTCCTTGATCACTGAAATCTTTAACCAGTTGACCAGAATTGTTTTAAACCAGTTAAACCAGTTGGGTAAAAATTTATTTTCTGATCTCCGCCTACCCTGGTAATCCCGTGGATAGTGATAACGGCTCCGGTACACAAGTCATATATTAGCATAATTGGCTTACGGCACTAAAATTCGAGATTCAGATTGGGTAGTTCTGACACGCTGTCAGGTTGCGAGAGTTCGGTAGGACTGACGCTCTGGGAATAATAGCCTAGTGCTCTCTGTCACTATACAAATTCCGGATCAGGCTTTTCTTATGGTGGAAGTCTGCGGGCTACATGGAGGTATGGAACTCCAGGTAGGTATGGTAAATAACCAGCTTAGGAGGGGTAACCCGCCTGTCCATATAATTTTTCATATGGACACCCCACCTATCACGTAAACCTTATCAAATTAAAATGAGAGAATAAAGGCGAGTTACCCCACCTAATTAAGGTGGTTACCTCTCCTACCTGGGGTCCCCCACCTCCGTGTAAACAGGCCCATACACGAATGGCGTTGTGCTGTTGCCGTGCCGAACTAAATTCACTTATGTATTTTGACTAGGTTAAAACAAGTAGAAAACATTTTAAAAGTTGATTAAACCTTTTATTATTATTATTGTTATTATTATTATTATTATTATTATTATTATTATTATTATTATCTCGCAGTATAAAACTTTGGAATGCTTTCAACATTATGAGTAGTATAGGGCGCATAACGTAACCTACACCACTTGAGAAGCTATACTTAGAAGCAAAACAAGGTCGGTGCGAAACCTAATACAATCTTAATATACATAATGATATGAATCTCTCTACTTAAAAAGCCAATTTAACATATTATTAAATTCTTATACTCTTGTAAAACCTACGCAAAAACATGATGATATAATTATCTCTAGAAGCCTGTTTAGAAAATTATTTAGTTTTTATACTCTCATTATCTTTTATATACCTAAACAAGGCCATCATAATATGGTTATCTCTAGTAAAAGCCTATTTAGAACAATATGAAACTCTAATACTCTAAAAAAAACCTACTGAAAACATCAGCAAACTTGTGTTTCTGGATTTCTAGAGGAAAAAAAAGAAAACCTAAAAACTGGAGTCCTTAGCGCCCTAACTAAGTATTATTATTATTATTATTATTACTATTGTTGTTGTTGTTGTTATTATTATTATTATTATTATTATTATTATTATTATTATTTCTATGCTTCATTTTTGAAAACAGCTATTTTATTGAAACCATGTCATAGCACGGCACGCCGGCAGTAGAAATACGTTTGAAACTGGAATGCTTTTGAGTAAAAAACAGACTACACTGTATTATATGTCAAGCCAAAAAAAATAACCACGATAAAAATTAAATGGACATTAAGTTTCTTTTTTTTTTTAATCGAAAGGAATTGTAGATAGTGCTTTGACTGCCGAAAGTTGTTTAAGCGAAATAAATTGTAAACAGGATTTTATAGTTAGCTTTGTTATCAATAAAGTTTCCATTTATTATTTTTAAAAACCGTTATAATATATATATCTTTATTTTTTGATGTGGTATAATTTTTTTTTTTTGAGAAATTTTGCTCCAGCCGTACGAGAACGGCTCATCATTGAAGGACCAAATTTTGATGGCATCGTTGGTGATCTAGCAGCAGTAAACATTCAGCGCGGAAGAGATCATGGCTTACCAGCTTATGTGAAATTCCGAGAAGCGTGCGGAGGGAAGCCAGCATATAGCTTTGCTGATATTGCTGATACTGTTACTGACGCTCAAATAATAAGACTGATGGACGTTTATGGCGCTAACGGGGTGCAAGACGTCGATTTGTTTGCGGGTGGTATAAGTGAGCGACAGCAACCTGGTAGCGTACTTGGTTTTACCTTTACCTGTATTATGACCGAGCAATTCAGAAATTCACGTGTTGGCGACCGCTTTTGGTACGAGAGAGATGATCATCAGACGGGTTTTACCATCGAACAACTTGACCAAATACGACACACTTCTCTTGCCAAAGTTATCTGTGATAATACCGATGATGTTCGTCGAATACATCCGTGGGTCTTCTTACACAGAGACGCAGCACAAGCCCAAGGAATCAATAATAATGCAGTATTCTGCGATGATCTGCCGTTTGCCGACTTGACTGTTTTTAAAGATGGTGAGTATTCTATTCATCAATGTCAGTGAGAGTCTTAATAGACATTGTTTTACACATAGTGAAGATTATGTGACGAGGTTTATCATCATGAATTCTATCAAGCTGTTCCAGACATATACGGAAAAGCATTAAAGGTCAAAATTTAGAATTAGGTTACACTTACACAGGTAGTGAGAAAACAGCCAGTTGGTTTCCAAGATTGCAATGAAAGAAAATACACATTCAAATTTGTTGCTAGTATCACAATGACATAGTAAGTAGCATTGTGACGCAACTTAAAAGTAACCTAAGTTATTTGGAAATTGTTTATTAACTCATTTCTTACGGCTATTAAAAATATAAGACTTGAAATTTATTTACAATTTTTTCAAATTGAAACATACAATTTTTTTTTAATAATTATATAGCTGTTTGTTAATCCGATATTGTCACTGAGCAAAGCTATTATCCTTTAATTTGTACGAACTGTCCAATTAAGAATTAATTTGGATAGTTTCAGATAGGGTTTAGCCTGCGTAGCAAGCTTTTCCGTTTGGTTTAGGAGCAAAGTACGAGGAACGAGAGTCAAAGACCGCGCGAAAAATAGCTCTTGTTTCATTTCTCTCGCGGCCAAAACCGACAATCCCGTTCCTCGGTCTTTCTTTGCTACGAAACCAAACGGAAACGTTTGCTACGCAGGCTAGGCTTTCCTTTACAAATAGGCAAACTGTCCAATTTAAGAAAAATAGGAAAGCTAGTCTGAGCCAGTCAAATGCCAGAAAATACAATAGGCAATGCAAACTAGCCAATCAGCGCAAAAAAGTTTCTTTGGCTAACGGCGGCTTCGTCGATCGGTGACACTCTTGGCTTCTTGTTCCTTTGAATGTCGTTTTGTTTTGCTGCTGTTTTGTTTTGGCTTCTTGTCTGGGCCATTTAAACGGAAAATGTATGACAAAACTAATGAAAGCTTGTATCGGAAACAATCAACGCATGAGATTCTTGAAAATGTACAAGCATTGAAACTTTGGACAAGAACAAGAAAACACTTATACTTGTGTTTAGATGTTGGCATTACATGCAAAAACAAACGGACAAAGTCTGCGGAAATCGTTTGAGGTAATGAATGAAATCATGCTTTATTTTTAAAAGTTTTTGTATTTAAATGAAGTATTTGCGTTGTTGCTTTGTTTTCTTTGTATTCGAAATTGCGGTTTTCACATGTAGCACTGGATCAGCATTCAGATCATTGAAGGAGCTTTCAAAATTTTTATTGGTAACAAAATGCCAAAGTGTGAAAGAGTAATACTAGTTCTACGTTTTTATCTGTGAAGAATAAGTTGTTTTCCATGTCTATCTATACATCGGACAAACCTTTCTTAACGATAAAGACAGGTTTACGTGTAGCATGCATTACCCAAAACGGCTCTTTAAAGAGTATTACGGTCTTTTTTCACAGTGGTGGTCTTATAGGCGAGCCACGACGGTATAAACATCACTGCGAAAGCATATATAGGGTCGTTCTCCTGATATGGTTACATTGAAAAATTAACCAGCCCTTATCTGAGTAATAATCACCATAAGTTAAAAAACCCAACCTCTTTTTGGAACAGTGAACTTATTAATATACTGTGGCTTTTTTGCAGAATCTGGCGTGGAGTCCGCCGAATCTAACGATAGTCCGGGCGGTGAAGCTAGTGCGTCCGTCGGAGCTTAAATCAATCCTTTATTCCTTTTCTTTACGCTTTTTTGTCGTTTAAAAATGGCATAATCGCCATCTAAAAGATGTACTTCCGGGTATACGATAGAGCACTGAGCCTTAATAAAGCTTACTTAACATTTTTTATGATTTGACCACTTAATGAAAAACTAGCATGTGAGGCTAAAATTTTGTGTGTGGAAATGTTCATATTAACTATTCGAGGTAATAGTTGAAGATCCAATATCTCTGGTCAATTTAAATAATTCTTCTACCTCAGTTAAATAAAAAAAGAAAGAAAAAAATAATCCAAGCACGTTCAGGTGTTTATCGGTCTCACATTTGCACTAAAAGTATAATATAGGACATTTAGCACAGGGCTGTACAAAAATGGCCCACTATTCAGTACTATTGCACACTAGTCTTGATCAGTGATTCTTACGTTTTGTTTCTGCATTGGTTCCCTCGCTTTACTTAATTCCCGTCTGAAAAAGGTCCAAAGACGCGAAGTACTAAATATGTCATTTACAATATGACTTACTGTAAAACGGAATCCATCAGGAAATTGAATAATTTTAATTTTCAGTGGACAAAAACCTTGTACCAGAATAATTTAAACAATATCGCATTCTTTTTTAAGGGCTATAGATATAACTAGTTATCTGTAATAACACCAAAGGCGATTTCTAATGGGAGCTCGAGAAAATAAATGTCAAATTTCACAAGAACTGTGAAAACACAGGTAAATTTCATGTGTAAGATGTCATTTTGTGAAATTTGACATCCGTTTTCTCTGGCTCCCATGAGCAATTTTCTTTGGTCAGGGGCGGATCCAGGGGGAGGGTGCAGGGGGTGCGCACCCCCCCTGGGATGACCTGCGGCCGCTTTCTAATTAACACTGTGCAGTCGCTTGACAGACATACAAAATCTGCTCTATCGTTTGATATGTATTCTCAGCAGTTCACATTATGTTATTTCCTAATCAAAAGCCCTCTTCTTCGTATTCGCTTTTAAAATTTTTTACGTCATCGGTCCGTTAGTGGTGCACTCCCTCCTAAGAAAAATCCTGGATCCGCCCCTGTTGGTGTTATTACAGATAACTAATTACACTAATTATACGGTACAGCCCTTGAAAAATGTAAAAAATAATGCGATATTGTTTAAATTATTCTGGTACAAGGTTTTTGTCCACTGAAAATTAAAATTACTCAATTTCCTGATGGATTCCGTCTTAATTATTTTGTTATTATTTAGAACTATTGGAAGGTAAAAATAAAAAAATGTACTCGGTAACACTATAGGCAGGTCACAAAAGAAATAAACTAAAAGAAAACCTTTGCGTGTGTCTGTTACTTAGTTATTATAAGGAACTTGAGCAACNCCCCCCCTGGGATGACCTGCGGCCGCTTTCTAATTAACACTGTGCAGTCGCTTGACAGACATACAAAATCTGCTCTATCGTTTGATATGTATTCTCAGCAGTTCACATTATGTTATTTCCTAATCAAAAGCCCTCTTCTTCGTATTCGCTTTTAAAATTTTTTACGTCATCGGTCCGTTAGTGGTGCACTCCCTCCTAAGAAAAATCCTGGATCCGCCCCTGTTGGTGTTATTACAGATAACTAATTACACTAATTATACGGTACAGCCCTTGAAAAATGTAAAAAATAATGCGATATTGTTTAAATTATTCTGGTACAAGGTTTTTGTCCACTGAAAATTAAAATTACTCAATTTCCTGATGGATTCCGTCTTAATTATTTTGTTATTATTTAGAACTATTGGAAGGTAAAAATAAAAAAATGTACTCGGTAACACTATAGGCAGGTCACAAAAGAAATAAACTAAAAGAAAACCTTTGCGTGTGTCTGTTACTTAGTTATTATAAGGAACTTGAGCAACAATACCTAGTCCCAAGCAAGGGAAACCAAGACAGTCTTGAAGTTTGGATTTCGCTCCACGGATTGCGGATTTCAGGTACTGGATTCCAGTCTTTTTCAGTGGAACTTGGTTTCTGGATTCCAATCTTTAGTGGGATTCCGGAATTTTTTTTTTTTAGCTGTATTTCGGATTCCAAAGACCGGATTTCTGAATTCCACAAGCAAAATTTTCCCGGATTCCGGATCCCGGAGTCCCTTACTTTGGGCGAGATGACAGCGACGGTGGGGGAAGCTAAGATAGCAACAGTGCAGTAACCAAAAAGACACACCTCCGCACCTGCATTAACCCTTTTTTGTACACCTCTTCGTCTTCACTAAAACGACCAAGACGTAACTTTTACTAAAAGGGCCTGAACACTCGATGACAAAGTTTTACCTATTTTAATTTTTTTCTGGGTTAAACGTTAGCGTGGAATTCAAGTGGTTTGAAGAAAATTTCCTTTGCTTAAAACCCAATTGCATCGCTGAAATTTTGCACATTGTAATGTTTTCTAATGATCTTTGTATATACAAAAAGGAAAAAAAAATCGTATGTGAGGAAGTGCGCGTTTTCTCTGATAAGTTAGACTGCGAGCAGCCTCTCTTTTTCTTTAGATTTAGTAAGGGGGTGTGCGCGCGTGCGCGAGAAACGAGGGCAAGACGCGAGAAACGAGGGCGGCAGCCTTCAGTCACGCGCGTGGTCATTTGTGAGTCTCGGGCGTTTTGCTCGACGGACTAAGAAAAAAGAGAGACTGCTCGTAGTCTACTGATAAGTGTCTGAAGAACAATATTATACCTTCCTTTTGTCAAAATTTTGACAGGTTTAAAAGTAATATACGGTCAAGTTATGTAACCCTGTGTCTTTTTTGTCCCACACGCGCGTGAGCACGTCACCAAAACCGTAACATTTTTATTATTTCTTCTATGATTTTACTCTAAATATTTATTTTACTCTGAATATAAATTAATTTGGGATAGAAGAAAAACGAGGAGGAGAAGAAAAGAAATTCAAGGCTCCTGTCGTCTTTGAACTAGAAGAATCTGCGAGGGAGTATAGTACACGCGTGCAGGCCGAAGCAATTTAAGGCATCAATCATTCGAAATTGAAGACTCTGAACATTCAACCGAAAATTTGAAAAAATAATAAAAAAAAATAATAATTCCAGCATTCATAAAAGCAAACTTTAGTGGGTCATTCGAAGCTGCCGTAATNGAAAAAAAAATCGTATGTGAGGAAGTGCGCGTTTTCTCTGATAAGTTAGACTGCGAGCAGCCTCTCTTTTTCTTTAGATTTAGTAAGGGGGTGTGCGCGCGTGCGCGAGAAACGAGGGCAAGACGCGAGAAACGAGGGCGGCAGCCTTCAGTCACGCGCGTGGTCATTTGTGAGTCTCGGGCGTTTTGCTCGACGGACTAAGAAAAAAGAGAGACTGCTCGTAGTCTACTGATAAGTGTCTGAAGAACAATATTATACCTTCCTTTTGTCAAAATTTTGACAGGTTTAAAAGTAATATACGGTCAAGTTATGTAACCCTGTGTCTTTTTTGTCCCACACGCGCGTGAGCACGTCACCAAAACCGTAACATTTTTATTATTTCTTCTATGATTTTACTCTAAATATTTATTTTACTCTGAATATAAATTAATTTGGGATAGAAGAAAAACGAGGAGGAGAAGAAAAGAAATTCAAGGCTCCTGTCGTCTTTGAACTAGAAGAATCTGCGAGGGAGTATAGTACACGCGTGCAGGCCGAAGCAATTTAAGGCATCAATCATTCGAAATTGAAGACTCTGAACATTCAACCGAAAATTTGAAAAAATAATAAAAAAAAATAATAATTCCAGCATTCATAAAAGCAAACTTTAGTGGGTCATTCGAAGCTGCCGTAATTCGAAAATTCCCGCAACCGTTTTACGACGCCGTGCTTCGCTGAAAATCCATTTTGTGGATATTACTGTGTAAAGCCAAAGTCGTATTGCAGAACATTTCCACTATTCCAGTCGACAGACGACATTTCTCCTTGAAGATGGAACGGTGATCAAGAAAAAAGCTAATAGAGATGTCTAAGTATTCCAAATCACTGACCTTGCTAGCTTGTGTTGGCGTGACAAATTTGCCGCGAAATTAGCGGAATGAAGTGAACGCCGAGGAGTGAAACATGCCTCCAATTAAAAAGTACAGACTTGGTCCAGCTGCAACAATATTACGTCTCTGCACATTTGTCCCTTCAATTCCCTCTACGCAGCGAATTTTCTTTTTTCGGCTGGATTTTATTGTTGCCGCAGCGGCAGTAGCTGGTGAGGATTATACTTCACACGCGCACGTGGATCACTAAAACCTCACTCACAAAAACAGCCGCAAAAGGTGTTTATAGTATTTAAAAATACTATAAACTTGCCTTCTTTCGCCCTCGCACCTACCGTAATAGTTATTATTTCTACTCTCCCCAATCTTCCTCTGTCATAAAATCAAAGATGGTGGCTACAACTATACGAACATGAACAAGCTTTTGCCCACCCAAAATACTCTTGCACTGCAGGCTACTATCGTTCTTACGCGGAGCGTTACTTAATGCCTTTTAAAAATAGCAACGGTGCATTATTACGACATCGCAATATAAAAAGCCATTTTTGATTCAAATCCCCGGGGGAGGGTACTCCCTTATAAGGACTTAATGGGGACGTGCGGCCAGCCAGGGTATGTTTTTCGGGATTTTTGTCTTAAACAGGGTATCTAATTTATCATTTTTTGTCTTAATCAGGGTATCGATTTATCAATTTTTTTCTTAAACAGGATATCTTTTCTTGGACGCTAAACATCAAAATTTTTACAAGCTCTAATGTTAATTAAATGTCTTAAACAAGGTATCAAAAATCGGAATTCTGTCTTAAGCAGGGTAGAAAAATCAGCGATATTTGTCTTAAACAGGGTCAGGGTATGAGGGGCCGTGCCGCACTTCCCCACCCAGGGATATATCGAGTACCCCCCTCCGGGTTCAAATCAAACCAAACTAATCAGACAGATGAATTTATTTTAGGAAAGGGAAAGGCTCTATAGCTGACTTAACTATTCTGTTTGATTGGTTTCGTGCTGACGTAGACCAAAGAATTCTTCATTTGGCCTCTCTCCTCCGCAGAGGCCTCTTTATGTTGTGAAGAGGCTTTTGTGTTGTGGGGAGGCTGGGGAGAAAGAAAAAGAGAGCGCGCGGGGCACGATGGGAAGGGGGAAGAGAGAAGAGAGGCTCCCTCCGTTTCCCTCTTCCCATCGTCCCCCGCGCGCTTTTTATTTTTTCGATTATTGATATTTTGATGGGGATGCCCAGCGGGAGCCTCTGCGGAGGAGAGAGTGATTTGGCTGATGCATTCCTAATTGAAAGGTTTAATTCTTTAACAAATCACATTTCACAGATCACGATAACAGTTCATTGATTTTTGACAGTTAACTAGCTGGTTTCCCTTTGATCAAACACCACATTTTAGACAGGGATTAAAGCTAGGAGACACTTGGGGGTATTTAGTCTGTAGCACGGTGACCTGTATTCGGACCTGTGGAGTGTGACCTGTAAGAAGTAAAAAAAATATTGAAGGTCGTTGTTCGACGTCAGTACATAATCACTATTTCCGATCGCTACCGTATTTTACCTCCCGTATTGATTCTAATTTCTTGCGCCTGAAAGGATGACATGCAAGAATTCATGTGTTTCGTAGATCACAAGCTGATGACCATATGCTAGGCCACATTATCTTTTACGCCTTCACACTTATGTATAAATATGATATATACAGTACCATAATACAGTTCAGTATTATCTTTTTGTACATGAACGGAATTTTTACAAATCACTGACGTCGCAATACATGCCGCTGACAATTGTCAATGCTGCGTGAAAACGTTATCCGGATTATAACCGGGTAAAAAAAAGGCGAAAATATTCACCCGTATTGGCCATGACCGGAAAAAAGTAATAATGACATCACTTACCGCTTTACAGTGTGTCAGCTAAACGATAAGTTACCTATTGGCATATTAACGAAATAATCACAACTAAATTATCTGAATATTTATTATCTGACTCAAAAATTAGAGGAAATTTGAATTTGAACCTTTTCCAAAAAACTAAACAAAACAAACAAAATCTGACTTTCGCAGCTTGGGCTGGATTCACGCAATGCACCCACCCCCGCCCCCCTCCCCTCCAAAAAAAAATCCTTCTTGCTGAGTAAGCATGATTCATGCTGACTAAATTCTTGCTGGTTTTTGAGGATTTTTGCTTCCTTACTTTTTTTTTGTTCGTTAGGAGAAATAGAACATGGAATTTGTTTCAATTTATTTGTTCAAATTCAATTCTGGTCAAAATTAAAGAAACATTGAATTCTTCTTTTTCACCTTTTACTAACAGTTTTCTTGTATTATATATAATTTTATTTTTATTTTTATTTTTATTTTTCTTTCTTTCCTGATCTATTCATTCATTTTTTTTTGGTCAATACAATCTTCGCTTACCGGAACTTAGCCTTAAAGTTAGGATCTTGCCGGAGAATTTTATATGTGGCTGGTAGGGCACAGAGTGGCGAAGGCCGAAGGGGTGGGGGGAGGGGCTGGCTTTTCTGAGTTTTTTCCTA
>CALNXI010004841.1:9844-21021 GCA_942486025.1 Porites evermanni | reverse complement strand
TAAAAAATTAAAGTCTTCTCAATGTTACACATTTTCTTCTGCAGAGTTTGGGAGTCTTACCACATCTCAACTGATGGAAAAAGTTCGGGGTCTTCAAAATCTTGCTTTTCAACTTGGGTTAGATGAAGGTACGAGTTTATACCAAGTGTCCCAGATTTCACTGATAAATCAGGAAATTCTAGAGTCTGTTGTAGATGCCATTTGATTTATGAGTGGAAAGAGAAGAGTTTTAAAGTAGTTGGAGGTTTGGGAGGAAGAAAATATGTTCACCCCTTGTATCCTGACATGTCAGAATGATTACCCAGCATCACAGAAATCCAGGACGCATTGAGAAAAAGAAATACTCCAGATTCACCCAATAAGTATCGGAAAACTGGAAGATCCCCAATAATTTGGCATTTTAGACCTTTTGCAGTAGTGTGTGACTAAAGGAGATGAGTACCATGGTCATATAAGAAAAAAATTTATAGATGATTACTAATGATTTCAACTCTTTACATGTAAAATATAATCACCATCACTTCCATTATTACCAGAGGATTATCACCAAAGGTTTTTTATTAAATTTTTTATTTATGGTGTCTATTTTTTTTTAGCCCGGGAAATGACAAGGGGAAAGTTTTTAAACATTCTGGAGAAGGCTAACTCTGGACGAAGATAAGATATGGCATAATGTGCAGTTGTAAATAAAATTACTAAAAGTTGTGTAAAATTTTAGTAGAATGGTACTTTTCTTCTGGTTGTTATGGTAAAAAATGGAATTCACATCATAGGATAAACCCTGTCTTTTTCCCACATTGAGAAAAATTATTTGACTTAAAATGTAGAGAGTTCTGTCTGGCTGTATTATTATTTTAAATCAAACTTTGGGACAAGAATTTTCAAAACAACAAGAGGATTGTTTGACTCTTTGTTGTTCTGTGCTATGTCAACTTAAAGACAGGGAAGTTCTGTTTCTCATTCTCACTTTGAGTGTGGCATTTCTTAACTAATGATTATTGTGAGTGCCATACACCTCTGGCCAGCAGCACCAAAAGCAGCCCCAATGAGCTGAAATATTACAATGACAACCACTTATGTCACTTTACGAGAAAAGTATGAAGTGAATGTGGATAGGTTCAAAAAGAAAACACGCATTTCACTACTGGTTAAATTTGGTTTAATGAAATTAACTAAGTTAACCAACATGAGCTCAGTGAGCAAGCAGTCCACGAGCTTAGCGGGCATCCATAGGGCAATCCCATTCAACCTACGATCTTTGAGTTCTTCATTGAGCGTTTGTGTAGTGGTCTGTGGAGTGGTTGTTTTAGCATCTTCCCCCCCACTCCCATCCCCTATGTTTCTTCCTTTCACTGTTTCATCAGTGTGACGGGTGCCTGGAATGGGGGTTCATGACAGAGTTGCGGGGATTTGCCAGCCATGGGGGCAGTGTTCTATCTAGGGGCTGGATGGCCACAGTGGAAGCCCCTGGGTATCCCAGGCACCCACCATCCACTTAAGCGAGGCAGTTAGTAAAGTATTATGCAAGCCAAACCTGATTGATGGTATTTTCTTTGTTGGCATCTGGCATTATGACACCATGGTTCTTTGCTCCCTGAAAGAAAAAAATACAGTGAAACCTCAATTTAACGAACACCATTTAACAAATTCCTCAGTTTCACACCCCATATTTTACCATGTCCCTTGGCCCTTCGTTGTGCAGTGTTCTGAGAGGTCTGCTGTAGTAACTCTTTACCAGATTTTTGGAATAAAGCTCATCTCAGACTGTGTCACCGAGAGTGTCAGTAGAACATGTGAAGTTTCATTTTTCTGTTACCGTTTTTATTGTGTTACAATGCAAAACAAATCATTCAACTACAAGTTTGTCTTACCATGTTTGATTGAACTCTTTTTCCATTTTTTGAGCCAGTCTCATAAATGTACTTTCCCTGGAAACATAAGAATTATAGATAATACATGAAATAAATGCCTAATAGTGTTAGTTGAGAACAACAGAATTTATGAAGGCAAAGCTTACTTACAGCTTGATCAGAGCCGACAAATGAAATTGCTTTAACATCAGGATGCTCACAAATGAATCTGACAGCTACAAAACATTCAAAATACTATTAACAATTCACCATTGTTTTTTAAAGTAATGTTTAATGAGTCTAAAGCTCAAATTCAAGCTCCAATTTTCATGACCAAACCTTAACGCTATTCAGTATTAATATAATTGGAAACAACTTATTATCAAATCAACAGATCAACACAAAAGCACCTAAAGCCATTAGCAATCAATTATTTCATTGAACGTCCTGTTAATCAATAATGAAATCTTATGCAATGTTTTTACAGAGAGAAGCAAACAACATTAGGGCCATTTATACGAGGAAAAATAAGACGCATCTTAGATAAGACGCGCACTTTCTGTATAAACGGCACATTTCGTCTAAAATAAGATGCAACTTAGCAAAGACGTGTCTTATTTTAGAACAGCCCTTAACACCTGTTCTTAGATAAGACACGTCTTAGCTAAGACGAGAAAAACTTTGTATAAATGACTTTCGCATCTCACATAAGACCCAAACACATAGTATGCATGGGTTAATTTTTGGCGGAAAAATTATCGATTGCCACAAATTACAAATTACAATGCGTTTTTTTTTTCCTTGTCTATTCTGCTTTATTTTTTCTTCACTCAAATACAATGAGCACGCCGTTAAAGTAAAAAGAAACACTTGGTCCATTGCAGAGGAAAAAGATTTTTCGTTATTATGTAAGGAGAAGGCAATAACAGACCTCCTGGACAAATGCGTGACATCTGCTTGTGTAAGTAGACCCTTTTAACTTTAAACCATCACAATTTGTAATTACTAATGAAATTGCTATCTTCGTATTATAAACTTACACTTTAAAAGTAAGTTTAAGTATACAGAAGGCTTAGATAAGACATGCTCGTATAAATGGTCCAGTTCGCGTCTTATTTAAGACACATCTTATTTTTCCTCGTATAAATGGCCCTATTAGAGTTGGNAGGGCCATTTATACGAGGAAAAATAAGACGCATCTTAGATAAGACGCGCACTTTCTGTATAAACGGCACATTTCGTCTAAAATAAGATGCAACTTAGCAAAGACGTGTCTTATTTTAGAACAGCCCTTAACACCTGTTCTTAGATAAGACACGTCTTAGCTAAGACGAGAAAAACTTTGTATAAATGACTTTCGCATCTCACATAAGACCCAAACACATAGTATGCATGGGTTAATTTTTGGCGGAAAAATTATCGATTGCCACAAATTACAAATTACAATGCGTTTTTTTTTTCCTTGTCTATTCTGCTTTATTTTTTCTTCACTCAAATACAATGAGCACGCCGTTAAAGTAAAAAGAAACACTTGGTCCATTGCAGAGGAAAAAGATTTTTCGTTATTATGTAAGGAGAAGGCAATAACAGACCTCCTGGACAAATGCGTGACATCTGCTTGTGTAAGTAGACCCTTTTAACTTTAAACCATCACAATTTGTAATTACTAATGAAATTGCTATCTTCGTATTATAAACTTACACTTTAAAAGTAAGTTTAAGTATACAGAAGGCTTAGATAAGACATGCTCGTATAAATGGTCCAGTTCGCGTCTTATTTAAGACACATCTTATTTTTCCTCGTATAAATGGCCCTATTAGAGTTGGAAAAAAACTTTTTTTTTATGCAGTGGTTACTTAGGCTTTCTGTGAGAACAATCAAATTCCTAGCATTCAAAAACTTCAACTGTCTGAAATATGAGATTGAATTGAATTTGGTGTTGTTTCCAGAATGGTCTAAACACCTTTACAAGGTCCTGAAACCTACCACAATTCTTACTCATAACTACTAGCTTTCCTAAATATTTCCCCTTATGAAATAATTTACAAAGCTACATAAAAATAACAGAAGAGAAAGTGGAAATATTACGTTCAACAGTTCCATGGAAAACATTGATACAGCCATCAGGGACACCCGCTTCTTGAGCAAGCTTCATTATAAACATGGGCGCTAATGGATTCCTTGGGGAGGGTTTGATCACCATGGTATTACCACAAACTAATGCCATGGGAAACATCTGTGAACAAAAAAAATAAAGGCAGAAGATTAAACGCGACTAATAAGTCTTGTCAGATGCAAAAAAGATTTTAGTTATAGGAGGCCAATTTTGCCGTTATAAGAAGAGAGACAGAAAAAAGTGTATTATAAGATTTACACTTTTGACCTTTGCAATACTGATGCAGTGCACCAAAGGTAACAAACCAACTGAAAGCTGTTTATGCAGTTGTTACATTATAAACCCATGAAAGGATGAAAATTAAGTAATGAGTATGTGAACTTATCTTGGAACTGTAGGATCAGGAATTAAATTTAAAGACAATCATCACAGCTATAGAGGCAACCTTTTTAATTGCAAAAAGAAAGCCTGAAGCCAGTTTGGCTTGTATAGGTTTCAAACCCTTGACCTCAGTGCAGTGCTCTGAAACTAATAATTTTGAGCTAACAAGCAATTGGGAGCTGGGCAGGAGTGAGTTTTTTAGCAATACCAACTATCTGATTTAATAGACAAGAAGTGCGTATTTCTTAAACCTGTCAGGCTGGGTATTAGTTCAAAGTAAATACATCAGCTTTTACATTAAATCCTTTACTTACCCACAATGGAATCATAGCTGGGAAATTAAACCTGGAGAGAGAAAAAAAAAAGACAAATATGCTGTTTTTTTTCACTGATCTTGACAAATGTATTTTTTTCCCCACCAGTTGTTGTAGTATTGTCCATCTGACTACAAAAACAGGTTTCTCTAACAATACCGAGTTGGATGCTTTACAGTAAAATTGAAAGCAAGAACAATCAGGATTTCAATACAAACCCTATCTCATCCAAATGTGGAATTAACTTGAGTAAATGCAATCGCCTGATTGCTTCCCCTTACTTTGGAACCTTTAACAAGCGTTTTCAGCAAGAACAATCCACCAAAAATAAACAAATTTACAAAAATTTACATACGGTGTAATTCCTGCACAGACTCCTATGGGAACTCTGTATGAGTAGGTATCCATATCCTTGGTGATCTGTGACACTGTTTCACCCATCTGAAGTGAAGTGACTGAGCAGGCATGTTCAACAACCTCTGGAAAAAAGAAATATTAGATGGAGTTAGCATTAATCAATTTTAATATTGATCCTCTCCTGTGAACAAGTACCTTATTTTGAATTTCTGTTCTATTCTCTTTTGCTTCACTCAGAAGAATAGAAACTTAACATTTCACATTAAAGTTAACAATTATTAAACAAAAAAACCTGAAGGGTAGCTCTCTGTCCAGCAAAAATGTAGCCTGCATGTAAAAATCAATAGTTAAAATAATATAGGGACAAATAATGCCATGGAATTGAAAAACTATGGGTGTATTAAACCTGAAAGCATAAAGTAGATAGAAGAGCAAAGGAGACAATGTAAACCATACAACAGGTGTCAAAAGAAGCTGATAGCAATGAACTGAACACATACCAACAGGCAACAGAATAACAGCCATGTGAAAACCATTTTCAAATTTAATGTTGTTATCATACTATGTGAACAAATTTACTCACGTAATCCTCGTTGTACTTCACCAAGGGCATCAGGTGTTGTTTTGCCAGTATCCGCTGTGATGAGATCAGCAATTTCATTCTGTTATCAAAGACAAAAAAATAAGCATGAGTGCCATACACCTCTGGCCAGCAGCACCAAAAGCAGCCCCAATGAGCTGAAATATTACAATGACAACCACTTATGTCACTTTACGAGAAAAGTATGAAGTGAATGTGGATAGGTTCAAAAAGAAAACACACATTTCACTACTGGTTAAATTTGGTTTAATGAAATTAACTAAGTTAACCAACATGAGCTCAGTGAGCAAGCAGTCCACGAGCTTAGAGGGCATCCAGAGGGCAATCCCATTCAACCTAGGATCATTGAGTTCTTCATTGAGCGTTTGTGTAGTGGTCTGTGGAGCAGTTGTTTTAAGCATCTTCCCCCCCACTCCCATCCCCTATGTTTCTTCCTTTCACTGTTTCATCAGTGTGACGGGTGCCTGGAATGGGGGTTCATGACAGGGTTGCGGGGATTGGCCAGCCATGGGGGCAGTGTTCTATCTAGGGGCTGGATGGCCACAGTGGAAGCCCCTGGGTATCCCAGGCACCCACCATCTACTTAAGCGAGGCAGTTAGTTAAGAATAATGCAAGCCAAACCTGATTGATGGTATTTTCTTTATTGGCATCTGGCATTATGACTCCATGGTTCTTTGCTCCCTGAAAGAAAAAAAATACAGTGAAACCTCAATTTAACAAACACCCATTTAACAAATTCCTAGCTTTCATACCCCATATTTTACCAGTCCCTTTGCCCTTCATTGTGCAGCAGTTCAGACAGGTCTGTTGTAGTAACTCTTTACCAGATTTTTGAAAAGAAGCTTATCTCAGACTGTGACACCAAGAGTGTAAGTAGAACATAGTCCACATTAAGAGCTTAATTTTTCTGTTACAGTTTTTGTGTTACATTGCAAAACAAATCATTAAACTACAAGTCTGTCTTACCATGTTTGATTGAACTCTTTTTCCATTTTTTGAGCCAGTCTCATAAATGTATTTTCCCTGGAAAAATAAGAATAATTATAGATAATATATGAAAAAAAATGCCTAATAGTGTTAGTTGAGAGCAACAGAATTTATGAAGGAAAAGCTTGCACTTACAGCTTGATCAGAGCCAACAAACGAAATTGCTTTAACATCAGGATGCTCACAGATGAATCTGACAGCTACAAAACATTCAAAATACTATTAACAATTCACCAATGTTTTTTAAAGTAATGTTTAATGAATCTAAAGCTCAATTTCACGACCAAACCTTAACACTATTAATATAATTGGAAAAAATTTATTATCAAATCAATAGATCAACACAAAAGCACCTAAAACCATTAGCAATCAACTATTTCATTGAACGTCCTGTTAATCAATAATGAAATCTTACACAATGTTTTTAGAGAGAAGCAAACAACATTAGGGCCATTTATACGAGGAAAAATAAGACGCGTCTTAGATAAGACGCGCACTTTCTGTATAAATGGCATAATAAGATGCAACTTAGCTCAGACGCGTCTTATTTTAGAACAGCCCTTAACACCTGTTCTTAGATAAGACGCGTCTTAGCTAACACGAGAAAAACTTCGTATAAATGACCTTCGCGTCTTACATAAAACCTGAACACATACTGCACATGTGTTAATTTTTGGCGGAAAAATTATTGCTTGCCCCGCAGTGAACTGGCAGGCCACTGGCGGGGAAAAATTGTTTACAAATTACAACGTGTTTTCGTTTCCTTGTCTATTCTGCTTTATTTTTTCTTCGCTCAAATACAATGAAAACCCTGTTAAAGGTAAAAAGAAACACTTGGTCCATTGCAGAGGAAAAAGATTTTTTGTTATTATGTAAGGAGAAGGCGATAACAGACCTCCTGGACAAATGTGTGACATCTGCTTGTGTAGTAGACCCTTTTAACTTTAAACCATCACAATTTATAATTACTCATCAAATTGCTATCTTCGTATAATAAACTTACACTTTAAAAGTAAGTTTACGTGTACAGAAGACTTAGATAAGACATGCTTGTATAAATGGTCCAGTTCGCGTCTTATTTTTCCTCATATAAATGGCCTTATTAGGGTTGGAAAAAACTTTTTTTTCTGCAGTGGTTACTTAGGCTTTCTGTGAGAACAATCAAATTCCTAGCATTCAAAAACTTCAACTGTCTGAAATATGAGATTGAATTGAATTCGGTGCTGTTTCCAAAATGGTCTAAACACCTTTACAAGGTCCTGAAGCCTACAACAATTCTTACTCATTATTACTAGCTTTCCTAAACATTTCCCCTTATGAAATAATTTACAAAGCTACATAAAAATAACAGAGGAGAAACTGGAAATATTACGTTCAACAGTTCCATGGAAAACATTGATACAGCCATCAGGGACACCCGCTTCTTGAGCAAGCTTCATTATAAACATGGGGGCTAATGGATTCCTTGGGGAGGGTTTTATCACCATGGTATTGCCACAAACTAATGCCATAGGAAACATCTGTGAACAAATAAAGGCAAAAGATGAAACGGGACTAATAAGTCTTGTCAGATGCAAAAAGGATTTCAATTATATGATGCCAATTTTGCAGAACATTTTAGAGAGACAGAAAAAATTGCATAAGATTAGCACTTTCGACCTTTGTAATACTGATGCAGTGCTCCAAAGGTAACGAACCAACTGAAAGCTGTTTATGCAGTGGTTACGTTATAAACTCGTGAAAGGATGAAAATTAAGTAATAAATATGTGAACTTATCTTGGAACTGCAGGATCAGGAATTAAATTTAAAGCCAATCGTCACAACTATAGAGGCAACCTTTTTAATTGCAAAAAGAAAGCCTGAAGCAATTTTGGCTTGTATAAGTTTCAAACCCTTGTCCTCAGTGCAGTGCTTGAACTAAATGAGCTCACAAGGCAACTAGGAGCTCCGCAGGATCGAGTTGCTTAGTAATATTAATAACCTGATTTAAAAGACAAGAAGCACCTATTTCTTAAACCTGTCAGGCTGGGTATTAGCTTTTACATTAAATCCTTTACTTACCCACAGTGGAATCATAGCTGGGAAATTAAACCTGGAGAGAAAAAAAAATGCTGTTTTTTCCACCAATCTTGACAACTGTATTCTTTTTTTCTGACCAGTTCTTCACCTAACTACAAAAACAGGTTTCTACAACAATACCAAGTTGGATGCTTTACCGAAAAATTGAAAGCAAGAACAATCAGGATTTCAACACAAACCCTATCTCATCCAAATGTGGAATTAACTTGAGTAGATGCAATCGCCTGATTGCTTCCCCTTACTTTGGAGCCTTTAGCAAGCTTTTTCAGCAAGAACAATCCACCAAAAATTAACAATTTACAAAAATTTACATACGGTGTAATTCCTGCACAGACTCCTATGGGAACTCTGTATGAGTAGGTATCCATGTCCTTGGTGATCTGTGACACTGTTTCACCCATCTGAAGTGAAGTGACCGAGCAGGCATGTTCAACAACCTCTGGAAAAAGGAAATCATAGATGGAGTTAGTATTAATCATTTAATTGATCCTCTCCTGTGAACAAGTAGCAAATGAATTTCTGTTCTATTCTCTTTTGCTTCTCTCAGCAGAATAGAAACTGAACATTTCACATTTAAGTTACCAACTATTAAACAGAAAAACCTGGAGGCTAGCTCTCTGTCCAGCCAATGTTTATTGCTAACATTAACGTAAGATGGATCAGGCCACATGTAAAAATCAATAGTTAAATATAGGGACAAATAATGCTATGGAAATTGAAAAACTATGGGTGTAATAAGCCTAAAAGCATAAAGTAGATAGAAGAGCAAAGGAGACGATGTAAACCATACAACAGGTGTCAAAAGAAGCTGATGGCAATGAACTAAACACGTACCAACAGGCAACAGAATAACAGCCATGTGAAAACCAGTTTCAAATTTAATGTTGTTATCATATATATATACTATGTGAACAAATTTACTCACGTAATCCTCGTTGTACTTCACCAAGGGCATCAGGTGTTGTTTTGCCAGTATCCGCTGTGATGAGATCAGCAATTTCATTCTGTTATCAAAGACAAAAAAATAAGCAGTGGTATCCAATAAATTTGTGCAAGGTAATCATAAAATCATTCCATAATTTTTGACATTAATATTGACACTTTGGAAGAAGGAGGTATGGCAAGCAGGGTTGAAATAAACTACAATTACACCAGCCATAGGAATGTAGCAAGTTTGGGAAGACTACTGACGCATCAACCTCAACTTAATAGACTATTAACCATTTAAACCGTAAGATCAAAATTTGAATTCTTATTTCCTGCCCCTATTTATTTTTTTCAGAAGTAGTAGGGAGAAGTTGATAAAATATCAAGCAAGTTCATCTTGTGTGATCATGTCCGTAATTCTCATGACCACTGTTTTAACAAAGCACTGATATTACAAGAAGAGATTTCATGCTGATCACTCTTAGGGCTTAAAGAGTAAAGGTATCTTTCAACGTGACTGGTGATGGGTTAAGATATACATTTTGTTCTTACCATGTGTTTCTTGATAAGGTGCTGAAGGCTAAACATGACTTGCTGGCGTGATAGAACTGAGCTTTCAGACCACGCAGGGAAAGCGGCTTTAGCTGCGGCAACAGCAGATTCCATCTCAGCTAAAGTTGACTCTGGACATCGAGAAATGACTTCATTTGTTGCCTGTTAAAGAGAAAAACAAACTAAACAACTTAAACAATCATGCCAGACCAGTCTTATAGTGCTATTGGTGTACTGGTTGTTTAGCATTTACATTTCCGTGTCACTTTTTCTTGGATTTTGTTGGAACTATTTTGTCAAGTGTAAATAGTTATCTCAAATATTTGTTGTATTAAATTACAGTAAAGCTAATCAATGGGTGCCTTTTGATATATCAAAATTCAGCCTTATAACAAGGTTTATATAAGAAAGCACAAACAGAGAAAGAAATGTTTTGATCTTTGACAACCTTCCGTGAATTTTATTATCATCAATGAAACCAATTTACCATATTCCAAGAGAGTGACTCATATTGACTCATAGAATTATTGATAGGTATTTTGTAATAAGATCAATCAAATGTACTAGTGCACTTAGCTTAGATTTCCAAGAATAGTACATACTGGATTGTGAACATCATGCCATTTGTCTGTCGATGACTCCACAAACTGTCCATTTATAAACATCTTGGTAACTGAAGGCTAAAAATATTGAATTAAGGGTACATGAGCTTATCTCAGTGTTTACAAACACCCATCGACAATAGCACAGACAGTTAAATCTCGTACCAACCAAGATAATTACATTAAACCATTGAATTTCCATGTCCCTTGTTTTATTAAACATCAATAATTATCACTGTTTCATTACTTTGTTGAAGAAGAAGAACATGCATGAGCAAAAGTTATGGTACAAAGCAGGTTTACATTTTGGATACTTACAATGTTGCCATTACTGTAATACCTGTTCTGCACTGATGCCAAGAGCGCTGTCTGAAAAAATTGTTAATGAATGATAAGACATACAATATTA
>CALNXI010004840.1:0-19552 GCA_942486025.1 Porites evermanni | reverse complement strand
GGTGAATAAAAAGATATGTTTTTATAGTGAAAATGTAAAAGAAAAAAAAAAGGATAAAAAAAATATTTTGTATGAAGAAAAAAAAAAAAAAAAAAAGAAAACAAAACTCGTGTGAGAGGTAAAATTTATTTAGGTGAAACTTTAAACTTCTGATTCGTTTTTTTTTATTTTTTTTCCCGGTTCATCCCCCCCCTTTTTTTTTTTTTTTTTTTTTAACTGATTGGGCCTAGAATCTTAGCTCTTATTTACAATAACAGCAACAAAATTGTCCGAGTAAACGGGCCTTATGAAATCTTGCTTCATACTGTGATGTTCTTTTGTTGCTTACAAAGAACTACAAAAAACGACAAAAATGTACCACCGAAGAAAGACGCACGTGCGAAGCATTGTTTCGCTGATCAATCCTATTTAATTCAGTTATTCATTTTGCAGTATAGGTGGTTTTCACGTTACGTCATCGCCGCCATGCTAGTGGACGGTAAACAAAAGATTGCTCATTAGATCGTTTTGTTTTTCCACCAGCATTTGTTCATTTCACCATTGTTATTTGTGTCTCCTGAGATTGGATGAAAACCACCTATTATGGGACATTTACACATACTGTATTACAAGTAGTTTTTCTGTCCTTTCTGCTCAAAGTCGATGTGCTTTAACATCTCTCAACGCGCATGTTCTGAGTGTATGTTTTGGTAAGTTTTGCAGTTCTCTCCACTGAATTTGTCTTCTTTACTGTAGTCATTTTGTGATCTGGCTTTGCAAATACGGTAACTTTGCACTGGGAAGCGGAAAATTTAAAACGGTTACTGGTTTGTATCCATCCCAGCTGCCTCAGGGCATTTGTATCCAGCACTTTAAACGAGTGAAGCAAAGTCCTGTCATGTCTTTGTTCACTGGAACTTTAGGTGGTTTTCCGAAGAGCGACATGTGGACAGCCATGACAGTTTTATCTTCGGCTACTTTCACACCTGTCGAACGATTTGACCGGGCACTTAATTCAAACGGAACCGTTCGATATTTTCACTCTAATTACACGGAAATGATGAACCAGGTTGAATTTGAACTTTTTCAGGGAACTTTACCATCCGCCCATGCGCAGTGCGCCACTTGAGCAAATCCTAGTTGTATCCATGCAACCACGGCTTTTGTGTACAAAACGGCCTGTCAAATTTTCGATCGTAAAGGCTAAAAGTTTGACCTCGATTTTGGCGTTCGAATTTTTGAACGGCTAGGCTCCCAAATGTTTGTACAGTTAGCGAGATAAGGGAATATCCAAAAGCACGAAATTTTAACCGGTCAAAAACTTCGTCCGTTGCGGAGTGGCGTTACCTTCGTGGATTTTTCAGCTTTACCGCTTTAATAGACCTATTCGGCTAACTAAATGCTGTACCCAATTCAGACCCTTTGGGGATAAAACGTTTTGTTTCAGGAATTTCCATATCACTTAAATGTGAATGCAACATTATAATGCAAATACAGTACACAAAGAATCTTGACCCCGGGAGATTTGAATTGGGTACAACATTGAGTTAGCCGAATAGGTCTATTCAAAATGAATACGTGTTTCCCGTCAACTTAATTGCGTCTGCGCGTAACAACAAAGTGTTAAGGCCCCTGTCAACCTCGTCCCCAAGGGGCCCTTTTGTCATGCGCTACTGAAGTCCCTATCCCTGTCGCTGAATAAAAGGATCGCGGCCTCTGGGAACGAGTGTGGGCCCCTGTAAGATCTGTAAGGGTGACTCCGTTGTTATTACAGGCGCAGTGATTTATGACGAACTTTGTCTCATGAAGATTCGTTTTCTAAGCGACGGCTGAGTTTGAGCGAAATCTATACTGAGCTAGTTCCAGAAAAATCGAAAAATATAACATTTGATTTCAGGGCTAGGTTTACTGAAAGCGATTTATAGACAGTGTTATCACAGCCAAATGTGCTCTAATAATTAATTAAAAAGCAATATACGTGCGTTCGGAAAATTCTGCCAACAAGTTTAAACTGAAGTCAGAAGGACTTAATATAGTTGCGGATTTCTGCTCCGACGATGTTTCTTATCACTAGATGCAATTTTCTTGAAAAAGTGGAGTCCATCTTAGCTTTCATTTGGCAAAAATTATAAACCACTAGTAAAATGAATTTTTCTTCACATTACTGCTGAGCGATAGCTGGGTCCAGTTGCACGAAAGGTGGATAAAGGTATCTACTGCCTGATAAATCTCTGGTCACTATTTTCACATAGACCATAATGCACTTTGTTTACCCCCACCCCCTCCCCACCGTAAATCCCCCACTCCCTTTTTTTACACCCATTTTCTTCGATTTCTCTTAGGACGTCTGTAATACTCAGGAGAAACTGGAAACAATGGCTACGCAAACTTTTGGGGGGTAAACAAGGTGCATTATTTTATGTGAAAATGGTGCATTTAATGAATAGCGCAACTGGGGCCCGTTTCTCGAAAGGAGTCCCGGTAACTTTACCGGCCCGAAATCAAATATTCAAATCGAAATATAAAGAATAAGAGCGCGGGTCCTGGCTGGCAAACTACTCCATTTAGTTTCATTAACTGACAGTTTTATCACGTTAGGTGCAAAACTATTGAAACGTTGATCTTTACTGTAAACGGAGACAGCTTACCGGGCCCGTTAATTATCGGGACTTTCGAGAAACGGGCCCCTGGTCTACCTAATACTTATCCACAGGGTAGTGATTTATCCGGTGGATAGCGCCATACATCGGTTCAACAACCGCTGCCAGACTCGTCCTCAGTCGTCTTTATTTGGAATGCAAGCTGATGACGGAGCGCGAGAGGTGATGGGAAGAAGGAAAACCACTCCCCAGTCTGCCCTGTTTTCTCTTTCCCATCACCCCTCGCGCTTCTCGTAATTGTCAGAATTCGTAACCTCTATGTGCTCATAAGAAAAGAACAAAAAGCCACTTACTGAGTTTGGTTAAGAAATAAAGTAGACCAATTTGAAAACAATAACCGGCTCAGCTAATAAAAGGAAAAGTAAATGCCGAACTCCTATTTAATATATTTTCTGGCTTACTGCAATTAGTAATCGTTTAAGCATTTACGCTATCAAAATATATTTCTCCACTCTTCTTGCTAAAATTGTGGTTCTATGCGCTTACTTTTGTGCCAGTTCACACAGATGGTAGTTAATTGTGGTAGAGAGTGGATTAAAGAATAAACGATCGCTCTGAGATACATTATCTCAGAGCACAAGAAGTTGCCGTGACAACCCATGCAACAACCTATAATCAACTCCCATCACATAAAAGTTCTTTTAGAAATATGTAATATATTGCATGTATGTGCTACCCTTTCAGTAAACTCGATAAAGTTTCCCACAGAAGAGTTAATTTTCACCACAAAAACCGTTACCACAAGGTCAGGTAAGTGTATTTAATGGTAACTCTTAAAAACAAAGAACTTTATTTTTATTACATTGAACGATTACTAACATAGATTTCTTTTATCAATGACGTTCACGTCTCTCTGTAATATTTTGCCTATTTGTTTTAAGCAAACGAAAATCAGTCTTCTTTTGTTGTCTACAGATAGTTTCTATGTTGGCCGCAGATCAGAGTACCTTTTTGGTTCAGCGAAAGTGAAATTTCTGATTTTATTAATACTAAGGTACTAACAGAAGGTTTGGCTTCTAACAGGTCGATAACGATGTTTATTGTGATAATAAGGCCATAAACCGGAACTTGAGCCTAAGTGAAGCCTCCTTATCATTTAAAAAAAAAGCATAAAAGCAAACAGAATGGCGCGCATTTGAGTCTTGGTCAAGTGAAAACGGATCTCGACGTAAAGCAAAAGCTTAGACACAATAATTTTTAAACTTTCTCAGTTTTTTAGCTTGATAACGAGGATCTAACAAAGTCAACAAAAACAGTAGCTGTGATTACGTACTCGCCGGTGAAATAAATGGAAGCTTTTTTCTGCTTTTTCTGGCTTACTCATCTTCAAACAATTTTAAAGCAACACCCTTTTTTACAACTGTAGGACCTAGTTCTCTGTTGTCTGTAAAACCCAATTTAATTTTCTCTTTGAAACTTTAAGCAAAAGTTATTATTGAAGCCTGACTTGATTCCTTCATTACTATTTTGTGCCAAAATAGCGGGAAAGCGCACTTATACGAGTGAAGCTGGCACTAGTGATTTAATTGGCCGGTCATGCTAAAGTGCATACCTAATGAGCACAAACACAAAAACAATGGCAATCCTAATTAAAAGCGGTTTCTTGACATGGCTTGTGTTTGCGCTTACATTGCACCTGCACTGATTCTGATACGTCGCTAATGCAATATACAGTTCGTGACGGGAAGTATATTTAATTCAACAAAAGCCATGAAAACATTGGACCTCTTTCCGAGTTTCAATCAGGTGCCGAAACCGAATCAGGAGCTTTTTTCTTTCATTAGGATCAGAATGCTTAAGCGTTCCATGCCCGGTTAGCCGAAATTATTTCCAAGCTTGTTTTGCAATTTTCCTCCGATTGAGTTCAAACTTTGTACAATGACAGAAATTTCTTTTCCCAAAAATCTTAATTATTTTATCTAGGAAAACGTCTCTAAGATTACGCCGTAAGAATTTAAAATGAGTGATCCTGATTTTCCAGTTTCGCGCCACTGGTTTCTGTTTTTAGTAACACTGGTAAATTACAAAATGCCATATCTTTTGAACCAATCGAATAATCTCTTACTGCATACTCTTTCAAAATTACTTATTAATTTCGTTATGTTATAAACTAAAAATTGGATTTTGCTGTTAATCTTCCGCGGCGGGTACCCATCTGTCCGGGCCATTTTCCCGCCAAAGACCGTAAATCGAAACCATTAAACCTTTTTTATGCAGTTTAACATACCGTCCAAACAGTTTACAGGTAACCATTACGACACATGAAGATGGGGTTATTCCCTGTATTAAGATCTGTCCTTTAAGATAACCCACACAGCCCAAGAAAGATTGGCCACAACATCGGGGTCTACGTCCCTTACTCTTTTCGAGCAGTGGTGTGGGTTCTTTTACGTCCCCAGAACCGGATAAATGAAAGCGCTGTGAGACGGAACCTACGTTTTTTCGTCCTTATCCCAGAAGACTAGGAAGTCTAACAGTTTGCAGTTGCTGGTGTCATTACAAATGCAGCACTTTCTTCTCATTTATTGAAAGTGTTGTTCCGGCCGGGCCGTTTGAACCCGCGACCTCCCGCTCAACAGACCGGCACTCTCCTAACTAAGTTAACCAGGTAGTGGTTAAATCTGGTTGTCAGTAAAACGAGGGGTAGGGGCCGGGGCCGGGGTCGGGGTCTGTCTTCTTTTTTTTTTAATAGATGCTGTGGCATGTTTTAGGGTAAGGTTAGGGTTAGGGTTAGGGTTAGGGTTAGGGTTAGGGTTAGGTTAGGGTTAGGGTTAGGGTCAACCTTTGGCAACTCACGCGGGTGTTACCGAACATGTAACCTCCTATCATATTTATGTCATACGTAGAATTGTTAGTTAAAAATCTCACACTAGGCCTATTTGCTAAGTTGAACTGCGATTTCTTTGCCATTTTACTTCATCTTCGGAAGGTGTGAAATGCAAAGTCTGGGCTCCTGACGAAGTAAAATTGCTGTCATTTCGGAAGTAGTATAGAAATACAGAAGTTTAACGATATTTTTTTCTAAAGAAATTTGGAAAGACCTCTTTGTTGTCGCCGTCTGCACGTCCGCAAGTCGATTTACAGTCAGTGCATTTGTCATACACTAAATTCTGAATCAATTGTGACATTATAGAAGTCGTGGTATTCTTGGCTAAGCTCCTGTGTCGACGTGGGTGGTCTGTGACTCGAACATGCCGTTACTTGAGAAAGGTACTAGCCTTATACACATGACCATATTCAGCACAGAAGCAAACACTATCAACTTCGCGGTATTGCCAGTATCTTACGCTTGCGCACAGCCATATTATCCGGGCAGTGGCAGCGATAGACTGCAAGAGAAACCTCTCACCTGGGGCTGTGCCATACTGATGAGTCTTAATGAGAACGAAACAGCTGTCCATAGCCCCCGCTGCCAGGTTGATTTGGCTGTGCGCATGAGTAAGGTTACTGGTAATACCAAGAAGATGGTGGTGTTTGCTTCAGTGCTGAATTTGGTCTTAAAAACATGACTCTGCCTCTATATCCGGACTCGAGACACGATCCATGTTAGACGATATGAGTAACGTTCTTGTCAGGGGCACCCAACGTTAATTTTCGGAAAATATCTGTTCCGAAGACGATTTGAGATCTAGAATTTTCGGAACATTTGTTGTACAATTTCTTGCTTGCCCACCTCTCCTAGGATTTTCGAACATCTACGAAATGGTACAACTGCCCATTTTTAACAGATTTTTACTTTAAAAAGGTCACTTAGAATTTTCGGAAGCCTTTTCTCTGGCTGAAATGTTCGAAAAGGTAAGTTTTGATCCCTATAGTTTTCGGATCACTAGACTTTCAGCTAGGAAATCCGAACAGATAAGAAGTTTTAGAGGGATAAAAATATGCCTATATCTACCGTTTAAATACTAAAATACGTTTAACAATGCTATGTTTAAATGGTTTTGAACTACATTCTGGTTGGGTGCCTCTGTCTTGTTGTGTACGAGCGAGTTAAGAGTATTTTTGTGATTACGGGTTTTTAATCACTTACAAAAAAGGCCCGGGCGACAATCCATTTTGTCTTAAACGAGTATAAAATTTCTCTATTTAGAGTTCTGAAAAGGGTGTCTTATTGGACCGGAAGCCTTAAAAAGGAGTGTGACGTTTCCCGATGAGTCGTTGTGATACCAACATTTTAATTCCAAGAAGTCTTATTTCATGATGCTACTGTACGCCAAACGAAACGAATCAAAACCATTGTCATTTTCAACGAATCCATTTCCGTTTGGGGTTAAAAGATTCGGCCTTTTAATTTAAAGTTAATTTTGCGGACAATACTGATTGTGTCTTCCATACGATGTCGTTGACAATTTCCTACACTTACAACACACAAAAAAGGAAAACTGAAATCAGGATGCTTCATGATAGCTGCTAAAAGACTATAACAGCTTTAAAGTGATATTTGAAAGGATAAAATGCAATTTTATAACCTCATAAACTGTCATTTGACGAGCAGTCTAAGAATCCGATTCCACGTTATTATAAGTGCTTAACACAGATGCAAATAGGGCTTTTTGTTAGTCGACATCCACTGTCAATCCGTTTAATTAATTAGAAAATGAAGAGCTTTTCTTTAAAAATTGTTTTCTCTGTAAGTAAACGAAAACTTGGTTCAAATTGACAACAATGATTATTGTTTTAAAGCTTTTTAAACGAAAAATGTTTAATCTGGCGATATGCTTGATTATGATCTTTTTTCATTCAGGTCATTCAGATCAGCGATTTTATCAACTTTGAACCAATTCGTAATCCAGGATTTTTAATGCTTTTTAAATTTCGCCTCATATTTACTGGAGGAGAAAAAGTTGCAAAACTTCTTACTCAAAAGCAAGAGCCATAATCATGATAATGGCTCTTGTCAAAACGTAAAGTCAGTGAAGCAAAGTTGCTCCGGGTAGATCTTGGGTAAAACTCTCTTCTAAAAGCGACCCGATCAGTACAACTTTTTTTCTGATTGGCCGTTGTTAGCATTCATAAGTTTTATGATGTCAGAAAGTGCGTAAAATTTAGTAATTTGTTGTTGCCAAGCAATCTCGAAACACTTTTTTTACGTTATTAGATATTTACAGTAAATAGAAAAGACGTAAGCTTCACGATGCTTTTATGATATACAATGCTTTTTGTTTGAGCGTCGCAGGAACTAAGTTTCTTAACAAATTATTTGAACAGTAAAGCCAATTATCGACAAGTGCCGGAAATACATACCACAGTTTCTAATTGCTCTTTTCTGAAAATTTGCGTCAGTTTTTTTTTAAGACTGCTCAGATTTCTTGGATAAGCGGTTATTACGAACGTCTAAGCATCGAAGCCAAGTTGTTAAATTCACGACTTTTTTGCTCCGATTGCTGGTGAGTACTCAACTTCAAGACGTAACTACGATTCGACTCAATAAAAAGGAAAAAAGGAATTGATTGGCCAGGACATCTGATGGTTTTGAAACTAAACAATAATCTTTTTACTACAAACAGAACCGTTCTCAAAGAATTCAAAACTGCCGGCAGTAAAAAAAGCCAATCCTATTATTTCCGGAAAAAATTGATCACTGTGATTTAATGAAATATACTCAGTTTCAATTGGTCAAAATTGTCGAGTCTAGAGAAGAGTGAAATAAGTCGGGGTCAGTGTACTAAAAATATTTTATTTTTATATTTCAGTAATCTGGGGGTTTAAAACCGGAAACGTTGAAAAAAGTAGAGAAATTCTCGCGTTAAATGGGGCCAAAATTATGACAAAACTACTTGCCTCAAAGCTCGCAAAATAAGAGCCACTATTAAACAGAAGCAGCTATTGATCTATAACTATAATTTAACAAGAACCCTCTTCTCAAGTAGGTATAGTAACTGGCCGCTTCTAATTTATGTGTTCCCTTCATTTTTCAAGCTTAATTATTCTTTTTAGCCGTTTATAACATGTCTGCTTTTATCGAAAATAAATTTTTGTTGAGAGAATCTATCGATAAACTCATGTTTCCCTGTGTAAGGAAACTGCCTCCGTAAGTCGTTGCATTAGTGTCATCTGTATGACGTTTGTGAAGGTGTTCTGTTGAATTTGTTTGATCCTGGCCTTTCAAAACATTGCGCGTTAACTAAATATTTTAATTAGAAAAACTGGAGGGCTTAAGCCATTCTGCTCTTTAGCAACCTTGCTTCTCTTATCAGGTTACACAACTGAACTAAACATCTTCAATCCCGGCTTCCCCAGAAGATAACCTTTCTGTACCGCCATTAATTGATGATCTTGCGATTCCAAGTCAAATTTGACGTTATCGTGAGTAGTCTGAGATTTATTTCAAAGTAAGTTTCTCGATTTCCTCAAAATTGAATTGACGGTTAACTTTAAATGAAATTTGAAAAGATACGATATTTTAGACTATTCACAGTTGTAATATAAAGAAGAAGAGAAAAAAAGCGACTTGAGTTTTTGGCCGATTATTGGTTTCAGTATTAGTTTCCATTATTTCATTCTGTATTGGTATACTTAATCTTAATTTCGAGACACTTAAATCAGATGTCAACCTAAGAAAAAGTAACGACCTTCCCTCATCTTTATTCAATCGACCGCCTGAACAAGAATATACTTTGCAGTACATCCTCATTAAGGCGGATACTGGAAAGAGAAATAGTCAGGTGACCGTAGTTTGGAAGGAAAACAGTCTGATAGAGAAACTTGTTTCCATTATGTAAGCGCCAGGAATGTTTTCCGTTACCTTTATAGTATTTTTATGTTCGCCGCGTTCTTAATTATTTTTGTGTTCGCGTCTTTAGTGCTGTTGTTTGGTTCATTAGTTTTTCATTGTCCGCGTAGCTTTGTCCTTCGTGTTAGGATTTTTCTGCATATCGTATACATAGCTTTTATTGTAATTTTTCGCGTCAGTTCTTCGTTTTAGTTGCGCTTGGTCCAGTTTACAGTTTAATGTTTGGGTTTTTGCTCGTCTTAGTTTTTCGTCCTTATCTCGCTATCGTCTTGGTATCTCGTTTGTTTCATTCGCATTTCTAGATTGCCTTATTGCATTCGTTCAGTTTGTAGGTTGTTTTATCTTGACTTTGTATTTTTTTAATTGTTATTTTTTCAGTACCGCTATACTTCGCTATACTTCGCTATACTTCGCTATACTTCACATCGGTTCACTTGTTTCCCTGCACCAGTTGTAGAAGTTCTAGAATAAAGTTTGTGTGTTAAAAACTATAGCGCGTAAAGCCTGCGACTATACATTTTGTAGGGAGCCATATAAGAAAGAATCTACTGTCGCTGATTTCTTTTACGTAGAGCCGCAGTGATACACACGCGAACTGGATCAGGCGTGTGGGTATATGATAGCCTGAGCGAGTGGGCGAAAAGTGAGAAGTGGAAAAAAAAAAAACGTCTCTTGCTCCTTCTGGTTACAATTATCTCACCTAATTTGGATTGTACTAAGAATACAATTACCTTCAATGGCGCCCAACGTCGCTTTTAAAATTTGTAATTTTATTTAAAACTAGTGATATCCTTTTAAAAAAATGCGTTGATTTTTCCCTGGCCTGTTTCCTGGTACCCAGCACAGGGCTGAGGTCGGAGGGACGGGTTCAGGGCACGTGTACTTTCATTCACGCTTCATAGTCTGTTTTGCGCGTCGAAAAAGGAGCCTTTTATGATTCAAATTCTTTTCTATGTATCATGACTCAAAGTATCTGCATTAAGCAATTTTGCTAATTTTAAAATTCCTCCTTGCAGCAGTGTCTTTCTAGAGGCGACCGCTGTCTATCATCAGCATGGATCCCGGGCTCTTGTACCTGTCACAACTGATCAAGTATTACCTGTATAAAGGTTACGTATGGTGGCACATGCCGATGGTGTTGACAATGGCTTACACGCTGTTTGTAAGGGAACGCCTGCTGGATTATGCCATATTTGATTCTTACCCAAACCCTCTACCTCAGGTCAAACGGAGATGTAATGATCCAGTGTTGGGTAGGTATATTCTTGAGCCAAGTTCAGGGTGAAGGACAGTTTAAGTGCTAATCTAAGTCTCGAAAGTGGGGGTATGAAATTTCCTAAAGTTAAACTAAGGGAGAGAGAGATTTTTTAAAAGCCATGGCTTTTTACCCCATTCAAGCCTGAATTTTTTCCGCTGCGACATGCTGGTTGCGTTACCTAAAAGGTGCCATGATCTTTCGCGTGCTAAATCTTTCTCTTGCAGCTCAGATATCTGAAATTTTTTTTTAACTCACATTCATATCTTCATCTCAGTCTTTTACGTGCGCTCTGGGGGTACCTGACAGCTCCAAGTTGGCCTGGGCCGAGTTGCTCAAAGCATGGTTAGCTTTAACCATTGGTTAAGCAGTATCAAAACCAATACGTTGTCAAGGTATTAAACGCTGGTTAACGTTAACCATGCTTCGAGCAACCGGGTCCTGATCGCTAATTGATAAGCTCTCTGCACCGGTATATCTCAGTTTGTCACGGGTTCGAATCTTATTCAATCCTCAATTTTTTAAGGCTTTCATTTTCCAACTACTTACTGTTCCCTACATAACTAGGATGATCTCTCACGTGCTAAATCAAGGTCGTAGTTACGCGGGCTTCTCATTAGAGACCTAAAAGACTATAATTCGCGGACGAGGACGACTACGAGATTTGATTTGAAATTTTTTCGCGTCTTCTCAAAATATAGACTTCCCAGAAAGCTTCAATTTACCATTATTCACTAGAAAAGTTGGCATTGTTATCTTTAGTGAAGGAGGCAGTTTCGCGCTCTCCCGATAGCAAAATGATAAAACTTCTAACATTTGATATGTTGTTTTCGCCACCACGACGTTCGCGTGAAAACTCGTAATAGAATGACGACGGCTACCATGTTTTCCCGCCAAAGTGACGCTGGCTCACGAGCGTGCACTACTTAGTATTCTCGGTTTTCACTGTCACGCAATCAAAAACAAAATTGCAAACCATTCAATACAGAAAGTCCCGAATCTAGGAAATAAAAGAAGATAAATAAGCAAAAGGCCTCTCCAAGAATCAGGTGTGTGCGATATTTCATATGCGAGATATTAGGAAAAACGTTTTACCCAAATTTACAAAGCTTTGTATGGCGACGCCATGTTTGTGTCCCTTTGCGGGGCACAAATATGGCCGCCGGAAACCAACAGAAACATCTGTTTTTGAGTTTTCCTACTAATGCGTTAATTCATCGCTTGAAAAACTCATAAACTATTAAAGTGATATTTATTCTGAGACAAGGAATGTTTAGACAGCAAAATCTCCCAAAATTGGTATTGTTTTTAACCCACATAAGAGCCGTTGTGGCCGCCAGCTAAATGCCACGTCACGCAAAAGCCTAGAAATTCAAACGTCCTCTATCGAAAAACGAAGAACCCTTTCGAACCAAAACTCTGTTTAAATAAAGGTGTTTAGGTGCTGTAATAGCTCATGAAACTCAGAAACTCAGAAGAATCGATACTTTCTTAGTTTGAATTTTGGTGACGTCATGTGAAAACCGAGAATTGGTTCAGCCTTCAGCCTAGGCGTTCTCGGCTCGGTCAATCCCGGACTCTACCCTGAGCTGTGACGTCACCGAGAGATACTCGCGCGGACAACAGGGCAAGAGAGAACGCCTAGGGACTAGGCTGGTGTTGGTTGACCATTGAGAAAATCTCGAACTCGTAGTAGTACTCGTCTTAGAATCCGTAAAGCTTTCTAGTTACAGTTAACCCCAGCCCATACGGTTAGAGCTACAAACCAGGCGTCCTAATGACTTATCATTCAGTTTTTGAAAAAGCATTTATTTATCTTATCGACCATTTTTTCTCTATTTGTATCACAAGGCGATGGCTATATGGGATGCTTTAAGAAGTCAATTTTGGATCATAATATCAACGACTTTGTCCAACAGTCTTTATCGTTAGTGACTCCCGAGAAATGCGTTGCTCATTGTAAAAGTAAAATGCTTCCATATGCAGCCTTATCAAAAGGAGACAGGTAAAATTTTATACAATCATTTAAAAATAGGAACTGTGTCACAGAATTGATCAAAATTGGACATGTGAGAACTGCCATCAAATTGAGTTAAACGCAAAAATAAAAACGACTCAAGACAAAAGAAAGTATAAAGAACACAGCAAATACAAAAAAGGGAGGGATGAACAAACTTCAAGGAGAAGATTAAACAGATTGCAGGTGCACTGAGTTTTTGATAACTTGTTAGTCCAACAGTTTTGCAAAGTTCATTTTTGTTGTTTATGACGATAAATATATAATTCTGGGAGAGATGTTTATCTGGTCCCGCTTGTTCAAACGTTAGATACCCTACCCAACGGATAAATATTAGGGAAACCAATTGCGTTATCCATTGGATAGAGATTTATCCGGTGGATAGCGCTATCCAACGGATAAATCTCTATCCAGTGGATAGTGCAGTTGGTTTCCCTGATACTTATCCACTGGATAGAGATTTATCGGGTGGATATAGCGTAATATCCACCTTTTGAACAACTTGGGCCTGATACGAAGCTTTTTTTGGCATAATCAACCCAATGAACTAGACAGCCATGAAGTAGCCCCATTTAATAACGGCAGAAAAGAGACAGAGCAAAGTATCTGTTTGACCAAGGTCTGTGTTAAAAAGTTTTTGATTGCCAGGGACGTGACCAGCCCATAGACCTGTAGGCCCGTGCCTACAAATCTTTGGTTTGATCACTCTATGAGCTAAACAGCTTATTAAGAGCCATGTGAAAGTGTTGGCGAGGTCAGTGCGTACTAGTCATGCGTGCAGTTTTCATGATATGTGGAAATGAAAGTCAGCGAGGCCTATAACTACAGTAGTCAAAAAGCTTGATACGCCCCTGATTGCATGCGTTAAGTGTGAAATTTTTGTGACCAATGAAACTTTCTTTAATCTCAGTTGGTACTCCCTATGTGGCGTATACAGAGAGGGTACGCTCGAAAGGGTATACTTTTCCTAGCCTTACGATATGAGAAAGGATAGGCTAACATTCGCCTATTCTTTCTTATATCGTAATGGTTCTAGGGAAGATAGGAAGAAGGTTCGGCTGTGATTTGCAAATATGATTTCCTTGAGATCGAATGATAAGTTAATATATCAATTTACGCCTCATAAAAGCAAAGATTCTTGTTCGTTACATAACTGACAAATATTCGTACCGGAGAATTTAAAATATTTATCGGAAATTTAACACTGTTACGTAACATTCTTTTTTTTTTTTCAAATTTAGATGCTACTGTGGTGTAAACCTTGAATCAGCAAAGAAAGTTAAAGAATGTGAATGTCGAAAAAAATGCAAAGGCGTTAAGAAGAAATTGCGTTGTGGTGGCTCTCACCATGTTTCACTCTACAATACATGTGAGTCAATTTTAAACATTTAATTGAATTATTAAATGAAGCTTGGTATGATAGTAAGAATAATGCGGTTGAAGGAGGCGGTTATTTACCGGGAATTATTAAAGCCAATCAGAAACGGCGACATATGTTGAATTGAGGGTAAGTTGTAATACCACAAGCGTCCATATGACTGCAGCAAAAAACGTAATTTATTAAGTGCAATCGTGTTCTTTACCCTTCATGGCGATTACGTGAAGTCAATTTTTTTTCTTCACTAAACTGTTTATTGAAGTTCCCGTAGCTGTTCCTGTCGTTGATGCCTAGACTTCCTAAAATCGGCGCCTTTTCCATGTGTAAGCACTCACAGCATAGTCCTCCTCGATTGCCTCGAATAAGCGCCCCACCCTCCTCATCACTTCCAATTCTTTGATCGATTTTTTAACTTTAAGTACACTGGCATTGAAGAAAGAGAGGTTTATTTTCTGTTGAGCAAGTCCTAGTGATTTTTATCTCCATAATGTTTTTACTGTTCTCTCATTTTCATTTTCCCTTTTATCTTTGTTTTAATTTAATTATCGTACTTTTATGCACTACTTATTAAACTTTTCAGACTCTTTCTTTTTTACTTTCGCGTTTCGTTTAATTTCATTTTATTTTGTTATTTTATTTCTTGAAGATGTCTGCACGAAGAAAATGAAAGAAGCTCGAACAATTGACGGGACGTGCAATGATCTTAATAACACCACTGCCGGAAGCCGGTTCTACCGTTTTGGCAGGAACGTTCCTCTTAAACACGTTTACACCAACCCTGGAGATCTTCTCAAGCCAAATCCACGAACTCTAGCCAAAAAGTAAGTTTGATCTGTTTGATTGCTTGCCATTATCCTCTTTGCTGCTGTTGTTCTTAATTTAGCCGACATGGCCCAAACCTCGGCTAAACCCTCGTGTGGCAAAAGAAGACTTTGCGTAGGGCGCGAAAAGTGCAGCTATTAAATTCCAGATGAAAATTTGCGCTTTGTGACTTTGATTTTCCTCCGAGTCTACGTATATTTAACCCTTCTAAAATCCAGTCAGCTAAATTTGAAGGAGCTACTTCTGCAACCGTAACTTTGAGGACTACTTAGATTCTAGCTTAGTGCTTACACCATGTAAAGGAAGTACGACGTAACAGAAGAAATTTGTTCATTTCAATTTGCAGTTTGTTGCAGCGTAAGACGTTTATTGAAGTTCCTTGGCTGAATCTGTTCGCCGTGGCATGGGTTCAATTTATGGTTCATGACTGGTTTGATCACGGTGCAGCCACCAAGGAAAAAATCGAAGTCCCTCTTGCAAAAGACGACCCCTTATGCAAGAAAATGAAAGGTAATTTTCATAAGTGCAGTGAGAAAAATTGCGTGAATTGTAGCATGCACCGTTTCGTTGGGAATTAATTCGCAATTTGCATATCTACCGTAATAATACTTCTTTGTCCCGGCCCCAAAACCTTTTGTGCAAATGACCAATAGACATTGAAGTTTAATGCCATAGACAGAAATTCGTCCGAGTTGCAAAGTAAGGATGAATTTGAAAACATATTTTTACCATGGCAGTCATTAAAAAAAACGATGAACCTTTGACCCTCCTTATACCGGCAAGGGCTACAAAGCTTTCTTGCGGCCACATTCAAAGCTAAAACCCTAAAAAATCCAGGACTTTATCAAATGTCTATTTGAAATCTACACAAAAACGGCACAAGTTACCTTCGTTATCCGCCATAACATTTTAAAATATATTGATCCTAGTCAATGACTTAAAATGTACAAAAGACCTCCGCTTTTAGGCTTGGCCAAAGCTATATATTATTATTATTATTATTATTATTATCATCATCATCATCATCACTTTGTCAGGCATTGTGGCGCATTTTGCGGGCTGAAATGGACAATTTGGCGGGCTAAACTATATTTTAGCCCTCGTTAAGTTAAGAAACACCTGCTGATTTCTTGGCTTAAAAATTGGTGGGAACTATCTCCAGCCCCTGAGAATAAAAGTCACGCGCGGAAAGATGGCGTCGTTTTGCTTTTTGCAAGTCGCGCGTTGATTGGTTGAAATTTGATGAGCTGTCAAATGGAGATCAGCAGGCATGTGTAATTCATTATTTGTCCTAATTGCAGGTAATAAATTGAAAGTTCGTCGCACCGAACCAGACCCTTGTGAAGACAAAAACGATGGAGTACCACCGGCGTTCCAGAATCACGTGACACATTGGTGGGACGGCTCACAGCTGTATGGCAGCGATAGAAAAACTCACGACCGAGTCAGATCATTTGTTGACGGAAAATTAAAGGTTGATGACAAAGGCTTTCTTCCCTTGGATCCAAAGTCCAACATTGACATAACTGGTAATGGAGCTGTTTATAACGCAAATGAAATCAAGCTGAAGAGTAGAGCGGGATCAAGGGGGGATAGGTTACCAAATTTCCCGCGTCCCATACTTTGCATTCTTATCTTCCATCCTTTTTTTTTGGATTCTTCTGTTAACATCTTTTTTCGATGCGAAATATAAAGTGGTTTTCCCCAATAGTACAATCGAACCTCCACAAACGACCACTTCTCTACAACGGCCACTTTTTTCGGCCCGGCGGACAGTCCATACATTGACTTTTGCTTAACCCTTTCTACAACGGCCACCTCTCTACAACAGCAACGGCCACTACAGCGCGACCCCAACTGCCTAAACCTCTCGACAATGGCAAGTTTTTTCACTAAATTTGATCAGTATGGCGCGCTGATGATCGACGCAATCGTTTTGATTCCGTTCCATTTAACACTGCGGCACCGAAGCATGAATCATGTACAATATATACTTTAAGCAAATGTTGCGAGCCTTGCTCGTTTGGCCATGTTAACGATTCGATTCAAAAAATTAATTATAATCTAAGTCTTTTGTGTGTATTTTAGCTCTATATATCATTTTTATGTTTGGATAGCCATTATGAAACACATGAACTTGGCACAATAAACATGTTTTACTCCCCTAAAAACATTTGTCAAATTACACCCCTTCCTCCCCATACTCGGCCACTTTCTTCTGTCCCAAAGGTGGCCTTGTGGAGAGGTTCGACTGTAGTTAATGCATGATTTAACTGGTTCTAAGAAACCGACGACGACCAAACCGAAACGAACTTTTGTGTTTTGCAAAATGTTTGGATTCCTTGAATAGCTGAGTCCCTGTCCACACGTATCCGAATATTTTTTAATATGGAGATCTTTTTCTTCATTCACAAAAAAATACCTGTCTACACGTAGCGTATTTCAATCGTTTTCGCCCGTCTACATGAAAACGCTAAGATGATAGAAACATGATAGCAGCCCTTGCTGAGCACGTGTAATTGCGAGGGCATGAGGAGCCCCCAGTCCTAATCTCCGGGTTGCTATTACGCATGTACGTCACGTATGTAGCCAGCTTCGTTTAATTTGGACTTCCACTAAGAATAAATGGAGAGCACCGAACGCAATCTGATCACCCGTGTTTGTACCTTCTATCAATCGTAATCTGATCAGGCATGTTTTAACCTTCTATCACGGGAAACTTGCGCAAAGCACAGTGTTGGAGCAAGAGCGTCGCAGCGCCAGTACTCAGTAACCTTTCAGTGTATTCGAAAACCGACCCAAACAAGAAGCCGGCGATTTTAAAAACTCCAGTCTGGGGAAAGTCTTGAAAACCTGCGCTATTGATGCCCGAAAACGCCGTAAACGTGTGGACGGTCGAAAGGCTAAAAGAAGAAAAAATCTCCGTTTTCAAAAATATCCGGATACGAGTGGAAGGTGCCTAACTTGCTCATTCACTGCTGACCCAAGCCCATTTTCATTGTAACTCGATACTTATGTAATCAGGAATGTCCAAGAACTGGTGGTCTGGACTTAGTCTTCTTCACAATTTATTCACAAGAGAGCACAACAGCATTTGTGACATGCTGATGAAGAATCACCCAGCTTGGAAAGGTCAAGATGAGCGACTCTTCCAAACCGCAAGGTACGACAAAACTTTACACGTCTTATTTCTTTAATCAGACAAAATATTTCCGGAATGCGTCATTGTGTCTTCAGGGATACGATAAGTATCATCACGCTGCTTGAGTTAAATTCTCAGGTTTTATTGTAAATGCTTAGGGAGGAGGCAGCGCATGAATTTGAAGTAATAATATAATAATAATAATAATAATAATAATAATAATAATAATAATAACCTTTATTTATATAGCGCTCGTATTCTGAGCTCATGGCGCTTTACAATGTAAAAAAGGGGAAAATGAAGTAATTTACATATCACAAAAATATTTACAATCATTATATTACAGGTTAATTAAAATCTATTTACAATCATTATATTACAGGTCTTAAAATCATAAAGTTTACAAAAACAATGACCCACTCTCTAAAAATTGCCTAAATAAGATATGTTTTCAATTCTCTCTTAAAACCAGTTAAAGATGGTGACTTACGCAAATGTAATGGTAGTGAATCCCACAGTCTAGGGGCACACACTGAAAAAGCCTTGTCCCCGTAAGTTTTGGTGATTGATCGAGGTTGGTCTCTAGTAAGATAATGGGGTCATTTTTTGTTTAATCTATGCAAAAAACTGGGGATAAGTGATTTCAATTTTTGCTGTCTATACAGCGTGGATATTTCATAACCATATCCATTTAAGTTTCACCATATTCTGTTTATTTTTTCAATGTTTTCAAATAAGATTAAAATTGTAACATCCAGACAGGTTTTTTTTTCGATTAATATCCATTCCAGACGAAAACTACTTACCATAAATTCTTATTCTCTGTACACCCCCAACCCATCTACAGATTCATGAAAAAGGATTAGTGGCCTCATAAATGACAGTCGGCTTTACCATGATACAGTATGATATGGAATTGAAATCATCTGCTCTTCTTTCAAGTACCGGTATTAGGGAGCTGAAGAAAAACGACGGCCAAGGGTACGAAAACGTCACTTAAAAAGTGAACTTCATGTTGTCCAATTCGTCAAATGTTGGCAAATTTTTAGGAGTTGAATTCTAAAAGACTGAATCAAAATTCAGGAAAAGTAAAGGAAAGTTGTTCTTGTGTTCCTGTCCTCGACAAATCGTTAAATTAGGCAGTTTCACGTCGTAGTCGTGCAGTTACGGCAACAAAATGTACAAAAAAGTGTGATTATGCACGTGCAAAGTTGTTGTTTTAGCAATCTAAACATACTCAGTGCTTTTTTGCCATTCTCGTTGACGTCGCCGTCGTCGTTGCTTAAGCTCCCTATAAGCTGGTATTCCCCACTCCGGAAACCAGAGGGGCAATGGGTACAAGCTTTCGGCTCAATGATTTCTGGAATGTATTGGGTGGACAATTGTTACTCATATTTGGCTAATTGTTGCCTTGAATACCATCGACCAATCATAACTAACGCTTGTCCTCCCAAACTACCCCAGAAATCACAGCGCCCAAAGCTTGTACCCATTCTCCCACACGTAACAGTATATGATAGTCCTTAAGTGCACGTTAGCAATGGGATAAGAGGGATTACAAGTTTT